>PVJI01014356.1:0-44440 GCA_004026765.1 Micronycteris hirsuta
TTTAAATTATTGAGATACAGAAAAGATGACTACTTTCCAGAAGTTGGAGACAGAGAGAAGGGTAGAGGGGACTGTGGCAAATATTCCACATGAGGAATATTTGTGATCAAATTATTTTGTATCTTGATTGCAATCATGGCTCACAAATGTATGTGTGTGATAAAATTACTAGAATTATATACATACATTATACTAATACAAAATTTATGGTTTTGATTTGTACTATAATTGAGATATAACCATTGGAAAGGCAGCTAAGGGGCAAGTGGAAGGTAGAGGGTGGAGGAATTGAGCAAAAAGGAAAAACGACTCATGACATGGACAACAGTGTGGTGATTGAGGAGGGGGAAGGGGTGCCAGGGGACTCAACAGTAATGGAAAGATACATAAAAAATGAAACTTCACCACTGGCGGGGGGGAGGAAGAGAAAATTAAGTCAAGATTAAATGAGACTTCTCTGTACTATCTTTATAACTTCCTGTTTATCTACAATTACTTCAAAATAAATGTGCATACCCTATTCACTGCAACCCTATTAACAATCTCTAAGATATGGAAACAATGTAAGTGTCCATTGACAGATGAATGGATAAAGAATATATACACACACACATACACAAACACTAGAATATTATTCAGCCATAAAAATAAGGAAATCTTGTCATTTAGGCAACATGAATGGATCTTGAGGGAATTATACCAAGTGAAATGTCAGACAAAGAGAAATGCTGTATATCTCACTTATATGTGAAATCCAATAACATCATAGTCATAAACACACAGACGTAATGGTAGTTGCCAGGGACTATTGATGGGGAAAATGATGACATGTGAGTCAAAGGGTTAAGTGTTCATTTATAAAGTGAATAAGTTCCAGGGATCTAATGCACATCATGGTGACTAAAGTCAACAATGCTGTATTGTAGAGATTCCGAGATGGAAGCAGAGTATGTGGAAGCTACACTCACCTTTTCCCAGAACCATATTAAATTTACAGCTAAATTATAGCTCGATCAACCTGAATAATCAATTGAAGGCTAGCTGAACAGAAGTCTTATAACCAAGGACTTACATAAGAAGCCATATAGAGACTGGTAAGTCTCTATAGAGACTGCAGAAGGGACTGGCCCCCACACCCACATGCAGAGACCAAGAATCCAAAAGGATACCTTGGCTGCAAAAGTCCCCCCTGATAAGTGTGGGATCTAAACCCCGTGTGGAAATCCCCAACCCAGAGTACCAGAGATGGGAAGAGGATCCCATATAGCATCTGGTGGTGAAAGTCAGTGGGGATTCAGTCCATCTGGGAGAGAAGAGGGTCTGCTAGAGACTCAGGAGCCACCTTCCCAGGGACCAGCACTCCAATTGTTACAGCACCAGCCTGGGGAGTGCACTGCCCAGTTCTCCAACTACTGGCAACACCACCCTGCTGAGTGCAAGACCTGCAGAAAGGTGTGCTAGCTGTACCCAATAGGGACCTTTGGTGCACTTTTTCTGGGGAAGCTCTTGGTGGAGAGTCAGACAGTAACTAAGTTGTATAGCTTTAGAACAGGGCCATTCTTCCCTACCTTATGAGCACAGCTGGCATTGCCACTCCCGAGCCCTGTGACCTGATGATTCACT
The DNA here is from genome assembly GCA_004026765.1 of Micronycteris hirsuta. NCBI lineage: Eukaryota > Metazoa > Chordata > Mammalia > Chiroptera > Phyllostomidae > Micronycteris > Micronycteris hirsuta. The sequence goes on from PVJI01014356.1 coordinate 1,624, forward strand.
TGACCTGTCCTCCTTCTAACTCCCAGAGGCCCTGCCCTGCAGAGCTCAGTTTCACAAGGGGATCAGAGTACTGCACAGAGCTGAGACCTTCATAGCATGTCTCCCTGGGAGGCTCCTCTCTGGGAATCAGGTGGGCACTGGGTTCTGTGGCTATGGCTTCAGGGGCCATTCTTACCCCCAACAAGCTCAACCCAGGCCACTCCCCTAACAGGAGACTCTTTTGATCTGTCTTCCCAAGTCCTGGTGGCTCTGCTCTGCTGAGCTTGCTCTTGTAGAGGGGCCACTGGCTGCACCCAACCTGAATATGTTTTGGACTCCTTCTGGGGAAGCTAGAGTCAGAGATCAGGCAGGGAGCAAATGGTATGACTCCACAGTAAAGCTACTTTCCTCCTATTGAGTACCTGACCACATTGCCCCCAAGTGGGAGATCTACTAACCCCATTCTCCCGACCCAGTCACCAGGACCTATCAAGCTTATGCCTTGTACAAGGGTCTGGGGGTTGCAGCCAGTCTGGGCCCACTCTACAGACTTTCTATAGAAGATTCTTGAGAAAGACCAGGCAACCTCAGGGGTGGTGTAGCAGCCTATAGGAAGAGGTGAACCTCAGGGCATCTTAGACCTTTTACTAATCTGCTCCAAGCTAAGAGATGGAGGAAGTTTGTATACAGATTGGCCCCTCCCATGCACACCCAAGTGCAGTAGAGACAGTGACAAACAGCAAATTGCATTTTAGCTTCAGAGAGATAGCCTAAGGCCAGACACAGGCAGATTCTGACATCAACCTGCACTGGAAGCCCACCCAAGTGGACTCAGGACCAACAAAATCAGTGGTGGCCTTCAGACCACACCAGAGCTCAACCTAACTTACCACACAAGCAGCACAAGCTAAGAGAAATCCTGGGAGGCACCACACCTTGCTGGATACAACTCTACCATGGGGTAGGGGAGTGGAGAGGCCCTGCATAACAGATCATATACTGTGATCAAAGACTATCCTTATAGTCAGCCAGCATGAGTGTGAACCCAACCAACAAATAGACAAACAGCATTCAAGGTTCAATTACAACAGAAGGATGCACATAACCCGCAAAAAAGACATTGCTGGAACACCTAGCTCAAGCAATCTGGAAGTAGACTAAGGAAATAGACTTCCAAGAAGTCCAGGAAGCTCAGAGAGTCCCAAAGAAGTTGGACCCAAGGAGATACACACCAAGACACATCATAATGACATTACCCAAGATTAAAAAGAAGGAGAGAATCTTACAAGCAGCAAGAGGAAAGGAGACAGTTGCCTACAAAGGAATTCCCATAAGACTGTCAGCTGATTTCTCAAAAGAGACCTTGCAGGCAAGAAGGGGTTGGAAAGAAGTATACCAAGTCATGAAAGGCAAGGACCTACATCCAAGAATACTCTATACGGCTAAACTTTCATTTAGAATGGAAGGGCAGATAAAGTGCTTCTCAGATAAGGTCAAGTTCAAGGAGTTCATCATCACCCAGCCTTTATTATATGAAATGTTAAAGGAATTTATATAAGGCATGGAGGGGTATCAACAGGGGAGTGGGAGGGGGAGAGAGGAGGAAAAAGTATAGTGAATAAGTAGCAAAAATGGTAGGTAGAAAACACACAGGGGGAGGTTAAGAATAGTATAGAAAATGTAGAAGCCAAAGAACTTATGTGTATAACCCATGGACAAAAACTAAAGAGTGGGGAACGGGGTGGGTGGAGGGGAATAAAGGGGGAAAAATGGGAAAACTGTAATAGCATAATCAATAAAATATATTTTAAAAAAAACTAAAACTTTAATTTGAAAGAACATAAGCACGCCTGTGTTCATTGCAGCATTATTTACAACACCCAAGAATGGAAGCAGCCCAAGGGCCCATCAGTAGATGAGTGGATAAAAAACCTGCCATACATTTACAAAGTGGAATACTACACAGCCAGAAAAAGGAAGGAAATCTTACATTTTGTGACAGCACGGGTGAACATAGACTGTGTTATTCCAAATTAAATAAGCCAGGCAGAGAAAGACAAATACCATATGATTTCACTTATATGTGAAATCTAATGAACAAAATAAACAAAGGAAATTTAAACAGACTCATAGATACAGAGAACAGACTGACAGCTGTCACAGGGCTGGGGGGCTGGGGCTTTGGGTGAAATAGGTGAAGGAATTAAGTAAAAAATTCATGGACATGGACAACAATATGGTGATTACCAGAGGGAAGGGGGTTGGGGGCAAATAGAATAGGGTAAAAGAGAGAAAAATTGTGACAGAAGGAGACTAGACTTTGGATGATGACCACACAATGCAATATGCAGATGAGATATTGTAGAATTGTATACTTGAAGCCTGTATAATTGTTGACCAACGTAACCAGAACAAATTCAGTAAATAAATAAACAATATTGTACTGTATACATCAATGCTCCTATGAGAGCAGAGCTTTAATGTTTTCACCATAACAACAATAGTGAAATTGTAATTATGTGAGGCAAAGAATTTGTTCACTCACCTTATTGTGGGAAATATTTTGCAATATACAATACACATGTATCAAATTATCACGTTGTGCACCTTAAGCTTACTTAATGTTATATGTCTATTGTATTTCAATACAGCTGGGGAGAAAAAAATTGTGAATGACTGCAGCTGTAGCCAACATTTTACTACAACTTCATGAGACTTTGAGGCAGAATCACCCGGCTAAATCACTCCCAAACTTCTAACCCACAAAAACTTAATGAGATTATAAATTTTTACTGTTTAAGCCACTAAGATTTGGAGCATATTGTTATGCATCCACAGATAAATAATGCCTATTCAATATGGTGATACTTTTTCAAGTATTTTTGTAAAATCATGAAAGAGATTGATCAAGAAAGTAATTTTGGAAGGTCAACCAAGATGGTGACATAGGAGGCTCCTGAGCTCCCTTCCTCCTACAAATGTACTGAATATACGACACACAGAGCAACTTCTTCTGAAAAAGCTTCAGAAACAAACTGTACAACTCCTACACATTGAGTGAATGAAAAAATACCTACATCAAAATGGGTAGGAAAGGCTGAGTTGCACTCTCACCATAAGCCCCGCTCCACAGAGCAATACAATCAGGAGGGAACCCCCAACTCTCAGCCTCTCGATGAGGAGTGTAGGTTTTTACCCTGTATCTAGTGAAATAGGGGCTACCAGGGGAATGACAGATCTCAATATGTCTACCAGCTTGACTTTTTGTCAACCATCTTTTATGTGGAGCAATTGATTCTTTTGCCATCTTGTATCTTTTCTCACCCACTTTCTCCTTTGTAAAGAAAACAGGGCCTATGGCAAGAAATTGAACCGTGACAAAGGAAGTCAGATCCAGAGGGTAGACAAGGAATTTTTAACTTTGCATAGAGTTATAGACAAAATCATTGGTCTCATGAGAGTCAAATTTGGGCATTAACTTGATGGTCAGATTAAGAGACTCAAGGCACCATGGGAGGCTCACAGGACCTCAAGAGAAAGCAAACATGATTTCTCAAGGCATACCATTGCCTCTCTAACCACCTTAAATTTTTCTTTCAAGTATTATCCCAATGCAAAAATCAATTCCCCCAAAATAAAGGACCTCATACTACAGACATTTCTACTCTGCCCTCATCATGATATACAAGCCCACATCCTCCCTAGCTGCTAATATGATTCCCCACTTCCCAGCTAAAGTGAAACATGTCACTAAAGCAGTTGCAGGCTGTATTGTAGGCATCTTTGGGGCTTCAGTCCTCACCTCCCCAGACCAGAGGAGGCTTTGAAAAGAAGTTGGAGACCTCCCTCTGAGGTGGCCCCACACACCTCAGCTGGTCTGGTCCTGCTTAAATGTTCAGAGGAGGGGTGAAACAGCCAAACAAAGCTAGTAAGTTCTTACCTGTCGCCTTTGCTAATTAGAGACTGCAGCTTCTGGCTTGACATGTGAAAAGGGATTAGAAAGAAATGGGAGTGGGGAAGAAAAGATGAAAGTGAATATGGAGAGAAACAGCTCAACCCATAATGTGGCAAAGGGAAATGCCTGATAACAGGGGAAACAGGGTTTTGTTAGAAGGCTTCCCCACCCCTGCCCTCAGGTTTTCATCGTCCTTTTGAGTCATCCTCTACTATGCAGGAAGAGCCACTATAAAAGAAAAAAGAGACTCCATGTCTTGCAGTTCCAGACAAACTCCTCCCATACAACTTCAAAGACTGGGAAATGGCAGGCAACTTTCAGAGAAAGTAAAAACTACACTGGCTCCTTCCCTCCTCACCTATCTGCACATCATTTAAGATCAATCTCCCTTCTAGGTTCAGAGAATTCATGGCCATTGAGGGTAAGAGCCTGAAGACCTATGGATTTTCAAATGCCTCTGGTTTCAGATCCAGATCTGCTGCCTTGTGGGTAAGGTGAACAGACATACAGGTAACCTATAAATCTCTCCCACTCCACCCTCCCCTACACCACAACTACCACCCAGGAAATTTTCCATGGAAGTTGGCATGAGCGTTCCGTTAACAGCCATCAGAAATTTGGAGGAGTCTTCATGGTTCCCCTGCCTGCCTCAGAAATATCTGTCTCTTGGCTTAGATGGACTGTGTACCAGGTTTTCCACTGTAAAGGTTCTATTTTATCATTTGTAATAATGAGTAACCCTTGGTGAGATTCTTTGGATATATGTAAATATCCTGTTCCCCATCAAACTTTCCCCCACTACTTTTAGCACCTATTGATGGTTCTTGTCTGAATCGATGATTACTATGATGGTTGCAAAATGGTGATTTTTCTAACTGTGAATTCTTCTAAAACCAATGTCATATGGCTTCTGATATGATGCTCTGAGAAGGATACAATGTCACTTCTGTAATATTTCTGTCCCAAAGTATAATATTAAAATAATCATGCAAAAATATTAACAAACTCAAATTGAGGAACATTCTAAAATATAACTGGCTTGAACTCTTCAGAAGTGACAATGTCTTGAAAGAAAAATAAAGTCTAAGGAACTTTTTCAGGATAAGGGACACTGAAAGTGAAATGTGTTATATAATAGTATATATGTATGTTATATATAATTTTTATGGTCACATATATGTAATAGTAATATACAGTAATAATATAGTAATAATATATCATATGCATGACCATATATGTATATATGTCATATATAATATACATTGTTATATATTAGCATTTATAGATATTTATCTTTACGCTCATTCTTTTTTAGTAATCTCAGAGGAAGATGTGCTCTTCTTTTTAAAAGTTGAACATTATACTGAGGCTGAACATCACATCTCCTCCCATCTTCTCTAGGTTCTTAATCTATCCATTATCCTATTCTTTGTACCTTGTAACATCAAACTTCATTGGCTTTTTCCACACTGAGACTTTACCAACCCCATGAGATAGTTCACATCCACTCAACTGCCCCTAACCTTTCTTCATTCCCTTCACTTACAGATTCCTCCAAGCAGTCAAAAATGAGTACCTATTTCCTCGATTTCCTCATTATGAATTCACTTACTACATAGAACCCCTGGTCCCTCATTAGTTACATCCAATTTGCCAGCAATCCTGTCCATTTACTATATAGAGTAGAGCCAAATAGATACAACAAATCTTCACTACCTCCACTGTCCCTATCTCAAACCACCAACATCCTTCCCTTAATCACTGCCACAGCACGCTAACGGATCTGCCTGCCTTCACTCTTGCCTCTCTTCAAACCATTCTGCACAGAACAACCAAAGTGATTTTTTAAAATGAAGTTCAGTTAGGCCATATCAGTTTAAAACTGTTGAATTGCTCTTTCTTTTTCTTTTTTTTAATTTCTTTCCACTTTATTGAATTTACTGGAGTGACACTGGTTAACAAAATTATACAAGTTTCAGGTGCACAGTTCCACAACACATCACCTGTGCACTGTATCATGTGTTCACCATCCCAAGTCAAGTCTCCTTCCATCACCGTGTTTCCTCCACACCCTCCTCCACCTCCCTCCACTGCCCGACAATCACACACTGTTGTGTCCATGATTTCTTTCTAAATTTTTTTCATTTTTGCTCAATCCCTGCACACCTCCACCAAGCTGCCCCACCCACTGACAGCTGTCAGCAGATTATCTATCTATGAGTCTGGCACTATTTTGCTTATTCATTCATTTTGTTCATTAGATTCCACATATAACTGTGATCATATAGTACTTGTTTTTCACTCACTGGCTTATTTCACTTAGCATAATGTTCTCCTTGTCCATCCATGCTGTTACAAGGGTAAAATGTCCTTTTTTTTTTAGTCAAGTAGTATTCCATTGTGTAAATGTACCACATCTTTTTTATTCATTCATCTACTAATGGACACTTGGGCTGCTTCCAAATCTTGGCTATTGTAATTATCTCTGCAATGAACATAGCGACTTATATATTTTTTTCAAATAAATGTTTCCACTTTCTTTGGATATATTCCCAGAAGTGGAATCCTGTGTCAAAAGGCAGTTCCATTTTTAATTTTTTGAATAAATTCCATACTGCTTTCCACAGTGGCTGCACCCATCTGCATTTCCACCAACAGTGAACTAGGGTTCCCCTTTCTCCAGCACTTTTTGTGTGTTGATTTATTTATGATAGCTATTCTGGCAGGTGTGAGATGGTATCTCATTGTGGTTTTAATTTGCATTTCTCTGATCATTAGTGACATTGAGCACCTTTTCCTATGTCTATTGGTCATCTGTATGTCTTCTTTGGAGAAGTGCCTATTAAGATCTTTTGCCTATTTTTAACTGGATTGTTTGTGTTTTTGCTGTTGAGTTTTATAGGGTCTTTATAAATTTTGGATATTAACCCCATTTCAGATGTATTGGTAAATATGTTCTCCCATTTAGAAGGTTGTTTTTATTTTGTTGGTTTCCTTTGCAGGACAAAAATTTTATTTTTATTTTTTTAAATTTATTTAGTTTTTTAATCCTCACTTGAGAATATGTTTATTGATTTGAGAGAGAGAGAGAGAATGGGGGAGAGAGAGAGAGACATCGATGTGAAAGAGAAACATCAATCAGTTGTCTCCTGTATGCACCCCGGCCAAGGATCAAACCCACAACCTAGGTATATGCACTGACCAGGAATTGAACCCACGACCCTTTGGTGTACAGCAGGGTTCCCCAACCCCTAGGCCTTGGGACCAGCACTGGTCCATGGCCTGTTAGGAACTGGGCTGCATAGCAAGACGTGAGGAGGCAAGCCAACAAAGCTTTGCGGGCATTACTGCCTGAGCTCCACCTCTTGTCTCCCCCCAACCCCTGTCCGTGGAGAAATTGTCTCCTGTGAAACTGGTCCCTGGTGCCAAAAAGGTTAGGGACTGCTGGTGTACAGGACAATGCTCCAACCAACTGAGCCACCCTGCCAGGGCACAAAAACTTTTTAGTTTGATACAGTCCCATTTTATTTTTTTCTTTTGTTTCCCTTGTCTGAGGAGATATATCAGAAAAAAAATGTTGCTATGAGAAATAGCCGAGATTTTATTGCTTATGTTTTCTTCTAGGATTTTTAGGATTTTAAGTCTAATATTTCAGTTTTTAATCAATCATAATTTTATCCCACTGTATGATGTAAGAAGGTGGTTTAGTTCCTTTTTTTTTTCATGTATCTGTCCAGTATTCCCAATGCCATTTATTGAATAGACTATTAAGGTGATTCATGTTTCCGTGAGTGGGGAATCGTAGCCCTGGACTTTCACACGTGTCAAAGAGCAAGGTCTCTCGCGTGATAAGCACAAGTCGGCATGCGTGGACCCATGTTCGTGAAAACAGAATTCCCTGTGGGGGAATCAGGCTAACATTTCTTAGAATCTTGCTGCTGCTGAAATCTCTCCCCTCCCTGGACTTATGCTAATGCCTGCCTGGGCTCTTCCTGGCAGTGTTTACAGTTCTGTGTACCCTTTCAATTGCAGGTCCCTCCTTTTGTTGTAACTTCCTCAATTTGTCTACCACCTGGTTTGAATTCACGTTCTTTGCATAGTTAATGAAGACCATTCTGATGCGAATGTACTCTGAGACAGCTAATAAAAGCCGGGGTAAGCTACGTGTGAAGCCTTTTCCAGAGAAGATAAGGGGAGGGTCACATGGTCCTGGATTTTCTTTTCCTGCGTGTCTCTGTGTGAGATTCATTCACGCATTCAGTCACGGTCACCGCGGATTTTGTGGGCCAAAATCCGCGACAGACTATCTTTATCCCATTGTATGTTTTTGTCTCCTTTGTCAAATATTAATTGACTATAAAGGCATGGGTTTATTTCTGGGCTCTTTTTTCTATTCCATTCATCTGTATGTCTGTTTTTATGTCAGCACCATGCTGTTTTAATTACTATGGCTTTGTAGCATAGTTTAATATCAGGTAGCATGATTCTTCTAACTTTGTTCTTCTTTCTCAAGATTACTGAGATTATTGGGGTCTTTTGTGGTTCCATATAATTTTTTTGAGTATTTGTTCTAGTTCTGTGAAATATTCTATTGGTATCTTGATAGGAATTGCATTAAATCTATATATTGCTTTGGGTAATATGGAAATTTTAAAGAAGTTAATTCTTCCTAGCCATGAAGACATTATGTGTTTCCACTTATTTCTATCTTCTTTAATTTCTTTCTTCAATGTCTTATAATTTTTCGAGTACAGGTCCTTTACATCCTTGGTTAAATTTATTCCTGGGTATTTCATACTTTCTGAAGCAATTATGAATGGGATTGTTTTCTTAGTTTCCCTTTCTGATAGCTCATTATGGTTGTATAAAAATGCAATTATTTCTGGATATTTCTTTTGTATTTGGCTGCTTTACTGAATTCATTTATCAGTTCTAATAGTTTTTTGGTAAAATCTTTTGGGTTCTCTATATACATTATCATGTCATCTGCAAATTATCACAGTTTTATGTCATCCTTTCCAATTTGGATGTCTTTTATTTCTTCTTCTTATCTTATTACTATAGTTAGGACTTCCAGTAGTACATTGAATAACAGTGGTGAAAGCAGACATCCCTGGCTTGTTTCTGACCTTAAGAGAAACGCTTGTAGTTTCTTGTAGTTTTTGCCCATTGAGTATGATGTTGGCTGTGGGTTTGTAATATATCAGCCTCTTTATGTTGAGGTATGTTCCCTCTATTCCCACTTTGGTAAGAATTTTTATCATAAAGGGGTGCTGGATTTTACCAAATGCTTTTTATACATTTTTAGATATGATCATGTAATATTTATCCTCCTTTTTTGTGTGATGTTTCACATTTATGGATTTGTGTGTATTGTACCAATCTTGTACCATTGGAATAAATCCCACTTGATCATGGTGTATGGTTGTTTTAATGTATTGCTGGATATGGTTTATTAATATTTCATAGAGGATTTTGGAATCTGTGTTCTTCAGGGATATTGACCTATAATTTTCTTTCTCTGTAGTAATCTTAATCTGGTTTTGGAATTAGGATAATGCTGTCCTAATAAAGTGAGCTTGAAAGTCTTCCTTCCTCTCAAATTTTTTGGAATAGTTTGAGAATGATAGGTGTTAGTTCTTCTTTGAATGTTTGATAAAACTTACCTGTGAAGCTATGTGGTACAGGACTTTTGTTTGCTGAGAGTATTTTTATTACTGTTTCAATTTCTCTAGTAGTAATCTGTCTATTAAGGTCCTCTGATTCTTTCTGATTCCGTTTTAGAAGATTATACAATATATTTATAGGAATTTATCCAGTTCATCCAGATTGTCCAAGTGTTTGGCATATAGCTGTTTGTTGTATTTTCTTACAGTCCTTTGTATTTCTTTGGTTTCAGTTGTTACTTCTCCTCTCTGTTTATATTTTATTTATTTGGGTTACTCCTCCCTCTTTTTTTTATTGATGAATCTAGTAAAAGTTTTTTCAATCTTGTATTTCTTTTCCAAGAACCACCTCTTGGTTTCATTGAACTTTTATATTTTTTTAGGTTCTATTTTGTTTATTTCTGCTCTGGTTTTTATTACCTCCTTCCTCTACTCACTCTTGGCTTTGTTTGTTGTTCTTTTTCAAGTTCCTTTAAGTGTAAAGTAAGATTGTTGGCTTGAGTTTCTTCTTGTTTATTAATATAAAGCTGTAATGCTATGAATTTCCCTCTCAGGACTGCCATCACTGTGTCCCACAGATTTTGGGTTGTTTTGTTATTTTCATTTGTTTCAAGGTATCTTTTGATTTATTCCTTGATCTTGTTGTTAACCCAGTCATTGTTTAGTAATGTTATTTAGCTTCCATGTCTGCCTGTTGTCCAGTTTTTTTTTCTTGTGATTGATTTCTAGTTTTATTCCATTATGGCCAGAGTAGATGCTTGATGTCATTTAAATCTTCATAAATTTATTGAGAGTTGTTTTGTGGCCTAACATGTGGTCTATCCTAGAAAATGTTCCATGTGCACTTGAAAAGAATGTATATTTTGCTGCTTTGGGGTAAAATGCTGTGAAGTGACCAATTAAATCCATCTGATCTAGCATGTCATTTTAAGGCTGCGGTTTCCTTATTGGTTTTCTGTCTGGAAGATCTATCCATTGACACCATTGAGATGTTTAAATCCCCTACTATGAATGTATTGCTGTCAATCTCTCCTTTTATGTCCATCAAAATTTGCTTCATATATTTATCTGCTTCTATGTTAGATGTATAAATGTTTAAAAGGTTATATCTTTTTGTTGGACTGCTATGTAATGTTCTTCTTTGTCTCTTATTGTTGCCCTTGTTTTAAAGTCTATTTTGACAGAATAAGTATTGCTACCCCAGGCTTTTTTCCTTTTCATTTGCATGAACTTTATCTTTTTCCATACATTTACTTTTAGTCTGTGTCTATCTTTTGTTCTGAGGTTGATTTCTAGTAAACAACATATATATGGGTCTTGTTTTTTATCCATTCAGCTACACTATGTCTTTTTATTGGAGCATTTAAGCAATATACATTTGAAGTGATTTTTGATTGGTACATATTTATTGCCATTTTATTCTTTTAACTATGTTTCCCTGTTTTCTTCTTATTCTCCTTCTCCTCCTCCTCATCCTCCCCCTTCCCCCTTCCCCTCCCTCTCCTCCTCCACCTTCTCCTCCTCCTCTTTCTTCTCTTGATCCTTCTTCTTCTTGTTCAAGCAGGCCCTTTAACATTTCTTGTAATACTGGTTTGGTGGTAACAATCTCCTTTAGCTTTCTCTTATCTGGGAAGCTATTTATTTCTCCTTCGATTTTAAATGTTAGCTTTGCTGGGTAAAGTTGTCTTGGTTGTAGATCTTTGTTTTTCATCACTTTGAATATTTTATGCCATTCATTTTTGGCCTGAAATGTTTTTGTTGAGAAATCAGCTGATAGTCTTATGAGAACTTCCTTGTAGGTAACTGTCTTTCTTTTTTGGTTTTTAAGTTTCTCTCTTTGTCATTAACCTATGCCACTTCAATTACAATGTGTCTTGGTGTGGGTGTCTTTGGGTTCATCTTGTTTGGGACTCTGAACTTCCTGGATTTCTGTGTCTTTTTCCTTCATCATATTAGGAGAGTTTTGGTCATTATTTCTTCAAACAGGTTCTTGATACTTTCCTCTCTCTCTCCTCCTTCTGGTACCCCTATGATGCAGATGTTATTATTCTTTATGTTGTCCCAAAATTCCTTAAATTATCTCCATTTTTTAAAAGATTTTATTTATTTATTTTTAGAGGGAGGCAAAGGGAGGGAGAACGAGAGAAAGAAAAAAATCAATGTGCAAGAGAAACAGTGACTGGTTGCCTTTTGGATGCCCCCATCTGGGGGTCTGCCTTGCAATCTAGGCATGTGCCCTGACTGGGAACCAAACTGATGAATGTTTGGTTTGCAAGAGGACACTCAACCCACTAAGTCACAGCAGTCGGGGCATATCCTCATTTTTTAAATTATTTTTTTCTTTTTGCTGCTGTGATTGGCTGGGGTTTTTGCACCTTGTTTTTCAAATCACTGATTTAATCCTCTGCTTCATCCAACCTACTGTTTATTCCTTCCAGTGTATACTTCATTTCATATATTGTATACTTCATTTCAGATATTGTATACTTCATTTCTGATTGGTCTTTTTTTATGGTTTCTGTGCCTTTTTTCATGCTGTTGAGCATTCCTATAGCCATCACTTTGAACTCTATATCTGATAAATTGCTTGCTTCCTTTTCATTCAGCTCTTGTTCTGAAGATTTTTCCTGTTCTTTCATTTAAGCTTGTTTCTTTGTCTCCCTATTTTAGCTGCCTCTTTGTGGTTGTTTCTGTGTAGTAGATAGATCTGCTTTGACTCTCAGTCTTTATGGGGTGGCCTTATGTAGTAGGTGTCCTGTGGGATTCAGTGGTTCAGTCTTCTTAATCACCTGAACTGAGTGCTCCAGGAATGTCCCTTGCGTGCATTACATGGGCTCTCCTGTTATAATTGAATCTTGATTGCTCTTGGCCTATTTGTGGTGAGACTGACCTTCAGCTGGCTGGCTGAGGCTGAACCCCAACCATGGCATGCAAACAGCTGTGCAGGTGCTGAACACAAGAAGGGGAATTTGCCTCAGCAGTGTTGGATGCCTGCTGAGGTTTCCCTTTGGATATGTCACTTGTGACGCTTATTGGATTTTGCTCTGATGTTGTCTGAAGCTGGCTACAGGCTTCTTGAGAAGTTTGGTTCTGGCCAATTGAAGATGCTGCTTCTTACTGGCCCTTGACAACCTTTTTGGAGCTTCTAGCAATCCTCAGTTTGTGACTGCCTCTGCTAGGACTGGGTATGTGCAAGAAGGACCAAGCTGTGCACTAAAGCTGGACTTTACCAACATCAGGCCATGGGGCAGGTCTGCAAAAGTCCCAAGTCATCCCAACAAGGTCCACCTCTGCCTATTTCTGCTTGTGGGCTGCCTTTAGGCTCAGTCACTAAAAGAGCCTCTGGCTGTACTCCACATCAGGGTATAAGCTCCACAGGATGAGGTGATAGGGCTATTGAACACAGGGGAGCTGTTCTGGTTCGAGTCTTTGCGAGCCATGTGCGTACCTAAGCAACCATGTCTAAGGGACCTACAGTTGGCATTGATAATGGCACCACCTACTCTTTTTGTTTTTCAATATTGGGAACATTTATTTGACCCTGGTACAGGTAATTACAAAGGATATATGCATTCAGAACTGAAAAAAGTATCTGTTCTGTTCTTCAGCATCACGAAGAAATAAAAACTTTAACATCACAAATCAAAAATTTATGGAACAAACTTTTGGAATTTGGTCATCTAGGGTGGGTCCTATATCCAATTCTTACTTATCCATCCAGTGATAAATTGTATTAAATTACTGGATAAGATGTCAATTTGAAGGTCCAATGATAAGTGTATAATATTTATTTTTAATATATTTGATTATGCTATTACAGCTGTCCCATTTTCCCCCATTTATTCCCCTCTGCCTCACCCCACTGCCATTCCCCACTCTTTAGTTTTTGTCCTTGGGTCATACATATAAGTTCTTTGGCTTCTACATTTCCTATACTATTCTTAATCTCCCCCTGTCTGTTTTCTACCTACTGCTTATGCTACTTATTCTCTGTACTTTTTCTCGTCTCTCCTCCCAATTCCCTGTTGATATCCCTCCATGTCTTATATAAATCCCTTTAACATTTCATAGAATAAAGGCTGGGTGATGATGAACTCCTTGAACTTGACCTTATCTGAGAAGCACTTTATCTGCCCTTCCATTCTAAATGATAGTTTTGCTGGATAGAGTATTCTTGGATGTAGGTCCTTGCCTTTCATGACTTGGTATACTTCTTTCCAACCCCTTCTTGCCTGCAAGGTCTCTTTTGAGAAATCATCTGACACTCTTATGGGAATTCCTTTGTAGGTGATTGTCTCCTTTTCTCTTGCTGCTTGTAAGGTTCTCTCCTTATTTTTAATCTTGGGTAATGGAATTATGATGTTTCTTGGTGTGTTCCTCTTTGGGTCCCACTTCTTTGGGACTCTCTGAGCTTCCTGGGCTTCTTGGAAGTCTACTTCCTTTGCCAGATTGGGGGAGTTCTCCTTCATTATTTGTTCAAATAAATGTTCAATTTCTTGGTCTTCCTCTTCTCCTTCTGGCATCCCTATGATCTGGATATTGGACCGTTTAAAGATGTCCTGGGGTTTCCTAAGCCTCTCCTCATTTTTTTGAATTCTTGTTTCTTCATTCTTTTCTGGTTGGATGTTTTTTTCTTCCTTCTGGTCCACTCCATTGATTTGAGTCCTAGTTTCCTTCCCATCCCTATTGGTTCCCTGCACATTTCCCCTCATTTCCTTTAGTGTATCTTTCATTTGTTCATCTAATTTGTGACCAAATTCAACCAATTCTGTGAGCATCCTGATTACCAGTGTTTTGAACTGTGCATCTGATAGGTTGGCTATCTCTTCATCACTTAGTTGTATTTTTTCTGGATCTTTGATCTATTCTTTCATTTGGGCCATTTTTCTTCTTGGTGCACCCATTACTTTAAGGGGTGGAGCCTTAGGTGTTCACCAGGGCAGGGTAACCCACGCCGTTGTGTTGTGATGCTGTCTGTGGGGGGCAGGGCCTGAGAAAACAATGACACTTGCTCCACTCTCCACACTTCCCCCGCTACCCACAAGCAAGTTGGGCCCTTCTGTGCTGGCTCTGGGGTGCGTGGGTGGGCTTGCATAGTTCCAAGTCCCTGTAGGTCTCTCCAGTGAACTCTCCTGTGAGGCCGGGAGTTCCTCCCACTGCCACCTCAACCCCCACAGGTGTATTCAATTGGTGGTTTGAGTCTTTATTTCCCCTTGCTGGGACCCTGGGTTTCGAGGTCTGTCTCACTCCTCAGCTGTTTCTCCTGGTTTGTGTGGGTGTCTTCCACCATGGAAAAGTGGAAATAATTGCCAACCATCAGGGAAAATGAACCACCCCAAGTTATGTTACCTTTACCTATACTGAATGATTGATCAGTGATGCTGCAAAGAATCAGGTAGCAATGAATTCCACCAACACAGTGTTTGATGTCAAACACTTAATTGGACATAGATTTGATGATGCTGTTGTCCAATCCTATATGAAGCATTGGCCTTTCATGGGGTGAATGATGCCAACAGGCCCAAGGTCCAAGTAGAATACAAGGGAAAGACAAAAAGCTTCTATTCAGAAGAGGTGTCATCTATGGTTTTGACAAAGATGAAGGAAATTGCAGAAGCCTACCTTCAAAAGACTGTTACCAATGCTGTCATCACAGTACCTGCTTATTTCAATGATTCTCAGCATCAGGCTACCAAAGATGCTGGAACTATTGCTGGTCTCAATGTGCTTAGAATGAGCTAACTGCCACCACTATTGCTTATGGCTTAGACAAAAAGGTTGGAGCTGAAAGAAATGTGCTGATCTCTGACTTGGGAGGTGGTACTTTTGATGTGTCAATTCTCACAACTGAAGAGGGAATCTTTGAGGTCACAGCTGGTGACACTCACTTAGGGTGGAGAAGGCTTTGACAACTGAATGGTCAACCATTTAACTGCAGAGTTCAAGCACAAGCACAAGAAGGACAACAGTGAGAATAAGAGAGCTGTTCGTTGCCTCCGTACTGCTTGTGAACAAGCTAAGCATACTCTCTCTTTCAGCACCCAGGCCAGTATTGAGATTGATTCACTCTATGAAGGAATAGACTTCTATATCTCAACCACCCGTGCCTGACTTGAAGAATTGAATGCTGACCTTTTCATGGCACCCTGGACCCCGTAGAGAAAGCTCTTTGGGATGCCAGGCTCAACAAGTCCCAGATCCATGATATTGTCCTGGTGGGGGGTTCTACCTCTATCCCCAAAATCCAGAAACTCCCGCAGGATTTCTTCAGTGGAAAAGAGCTGAATAAAAGCATCAACCTTGATGAGGCTGTTGCTTATGGTGCAGCTATCCAGGAAGCCATCCTCTCTGGAGACAAATATGAAAATGTTCAAGATTTGCTGCTGTTGGATGTCACTCCTCTTTCCCTCAGCATTGAGACTGCTGGTGGAATCATGACTGTCCTCATCAAATGCAACACTACCATCCCCACCAAGCAGACACAGACCTTCACCACCTGCTCTGACAACCAGCCTGGGGTGCTCCTTCAGGTTTATGAAGGTGAGCATGCTGTGACCAAGGATAACAACCTGCTTGGCAATTTTGAACTCACAGGCATACCTCCTGCACCTTGAGGTGTTCCTCAGATTGAAGTCATTTTTGCTATCTATGCAATGGCATCCTTAATGTCTCTGCTGTGGATAAGAATACAGGAAAAGAGAAAAAGATCACCATCACTAACGACAAAGGCGTCTGAGCAAGGAAGACATTGAGCACATGGTCCAGGAAGCTAAGAAGTACAAAGATGAAGCTGAGAAACAGCGGGACAAGTTGTCTTCCAAGAACTCACTTGAATCCTATGCCTTCAACATGAAAGCAACTGTTCAAGATGAAAAATTTCAAGGCAAGCTCAATGATGAGGACCAATAGAAGATTCTTCACAAGTGCAATGAAATCAGCTGGCTTGATAAGAATCAGACTGTAGAAAAGGAAGAATTTTAACATCAGCAGAAAGAGCTGGAAAAAGTCTGCAACAGTCATCACTAAGCTGTACCAGAGTGCAGGAGGCATGCCAGGAAGAATGCCTGGGGGCTTCCCTGGGGGTGAAGCCCCTCCATCTGGGGGTGCCTCCTCTGGGCCCACCATTGAAGAGGTTGACTAAGCCAACCTATTGCATAGGTTTAGCATTGTTCCACATAAAATATTGAAGAACCCAAATTTGTAGCAAATTCCATGGCAGTTTTAAAAGTTGAGCTGCTGCATAATAAAACAGCATTCTTGATACTTAAACATGGACTGTGTACACAGGGAAATAATTCACTTTATAAGCACTGTATTATAAAGTGGAAAATGCAATGTCTTAAATAAAGTATTTAAATTGGCAAAAAAAAAAAAAGATGAGGTGAGAGGGAGTCCAGAGGGTGGGGCTATTGCTTCCCCCAGGCTGATGCTACAAGGGAAACAGTGATTAGTTGCCTCTTGCACACCCTTAACTGGGAACCAGCCTTGCAACCCATGCACTAGCCACAACCAGGAATCGAACCAGTGACCCCTCCCACCCTGCAGTACAATGCCCAACCAACTGAGCCATGCCAGCCAGAGCTATCTTTTCTTCTCTTATTTTAAAAGTAATATATGTACATAATTTTTGTACATAATTTGGAAAACTCAAAAAAGAATAAAGAATAACATTGTAATCTTTTATAATCTTACCACTGACTATAAATATATTGGCATATGTGGTAGTTTTAAAACAAGTTCAAAAATTCTTTCACATTTGTCCCATCAAGAGGTGGCATCTAGTCTCCCTCCTCTAGAATATAGGCTAACTTTAGTGACTTGCTTCTAACAGAATTTAGTGGATGTGATGCTACATGACTTCCAACCCTAGGTCATCACATGAATATACTTTCCACCTGGCTCTCTCTTTCTCAGAACACTCATTCCTGGAACATAGCTGTTGTGAAATGAGGAATTCAGGCCACATGGAGAAGCCACATGTAAGTGTTCCACTCAAAGCCCCAGCTGAGTTCCTGACCAGCAACCAGCATCAACTGCCAGACATGTGAATGAGGAAGCCTTTGAGATTGCTCTACCTCTAACCATGGTCTGACTGCAACTGTATGAAAGATGCTGAGCAAGAACCATGGAACTGAGCCTAGTCGATCCTCAGAATATTGAGAAATAATAAGAAATGACTGTCATTTCACATTAAGTTTGTTACACAGAGATCATTATATTAAGCATGTAATATCTTGCATATAAATGTTTGAAACATATTTAACCAGTCCTTATTGTTAGACATTTATATTATTTTCCAATTTTTCACTATTATAGATAATGCTGCAGTGAACATTCTTGCATCTATGCCTTTTTAAGCAAGTTTATTTTGTCATTTGAATGACAAAAGCAACATAGGTTAACTGAAATAATTCAAATACAATACAAAAATTAAACTGATATGTTCTTCCACTCCCCGTCCAAAGCCATCCCCCTAATGAAACCACTGATAGGGAACTAGTTATATAAATTATGTTGTATGTATACCAAGGACTACTTATCCACTCATTAAAAGGAATAAAGCATATTGACTTAGAAGGTTGTCCATGATACACTGGTAAGTAAAGGAGAAGGCTATAGTAACCCCATTTTTGTGAAAGAAAATAAACTCACATTATGTGTTTATATGTGTAAGTTCTGTATCAGTGGACATTCATGTTGTTGCTATTACAAATAATATTACAGTAAACATCCTTGACTAGTTATGTATACATACTGGCACTTTTATTTATGATAGTTAAAATTCTCATAAGTGAGATTTCCTGGTCAATAGAGCACATGAATTTTTCAGTTTAATAAATACTATTGAAGGACTTCCCAATAAATATGAAAGGTTAAACACGTTTGTCCAAAATGAAAAGGAAATTAGTTTTTAAGGGATATAAACCCACAGAGACAAAGAGAAAAGGAATGAAGGAAGCAACAGACAAAATATGCCAATATATTTTTTAAAGATTTTATTTATTTATTTATTTATTTATTTATTTATTTATTTATTTTTAGAGAGGAGAAGAGAGGGAGAAAGGGAGAGAAACATCAATGTGTAGTTGCCTCTCACATGCCCCCTGCTGGGGACCTGGCCCACAACCCAGACATGTGCCCTGACTGGGAATCAAACAAGCAACCCTTTGGTTCACAGGCCGGCACTCAATCCAC
The DNA here is from genome assembly GCA_004026765.1 of Micronycteris hirsuta. Lineage (NCBI taxonomy): Eukaryota > Metazoa > Chordata > Mammalia > Chiroptera > Phyllostomidae > Micronycteris > Micronycteris hirsuta. The sequence continues at coordinate 20,419 of PVJI01014356.1, forward strand.
TGAGCCACACCAGCCAGGGCACCAATATATTTTTGAAAGACAAAAAGCAGAGGCAAGTTAGCAGAGCTGAAAGAGCTGAACAGAAGGTGCCTGCAGGGCACATGAAAAATGAGAACGATTCATGCTGTAGAATGCCTGGGATGATCAGAAATCAGACACACCAGTGAGTGACCAAAGAAGGCAGCAGCTGAAAACAGAAGGTTTGGGTGCGTGTGTGTGAGAAGTACAGTTAGACCATGCACAGTTCCATTCTTTCCTCCTGCTAAGCCAGGAAAATACCATTTCACTAATGTGGCAGGAGATGGGAAGTTTATTCAAAGAAAATTGATCCACAGAAGCCCCAGACCCAGCTGCCCTGGTAGAGTGAAAGGTAGGTATAGGGTATCATATTGAAAAGAGGGGCACTAAATGAAAGCTACAATAGTATCCTTTTCCCCTGCCAAGAAGACACTTTCATTTCAAGAACACCAGCAGACAAGTAAATATTTTCCAGGAGAGAAATTAAAGAATTCATCTTTGAAGAAATTGGAACTGCTGTCAGAAAAAAAAGACCTATAGATAATGTCATTTTGGAGTCCCCAGTGAACTGCCAGATTCTTAATCATCTTACAGTGCAGATCAGCAGTTGATAAACCCTGGCTCTATAGGAATGCCTCCTCTAAAGAAGATAAAGGACAAAACAAACAAATCAGATGAATTAGTGAAATAAAGAAGAAAGTAGGAGAAAAATTGTTCTTAGTATACTCAGAGGTCCAAGGTTGTAACCATGAAATAAAAACAAGACGCTATTGAAAGATCAACATTTAGAAAATCAAACATAAGTTGTGCAAATATCCTGTGTTTTTGTGTAACGCCTTTATAGTTTGGTGTTTTACATGTGTATCTCAAATTCTACGGATTTTTTTCTATATGGGACAAGGTAGGAATCTGAATGTGTTTGTTTACAAATTGACAGCCAGCTGACCCAGTATCATTTATTGAATAATCATACATACATACTTTTCTTCACATTTGATTATTTCTGTAGGATACAATCTTATAAGTAGACCTAATGGCTTAAAGGACAAGGAAGTGGAGACAACTGTACTTGAACAACAGTTTAAAAAATGGGAAAAAAATTAAAAAAAGAAAAGCATAGGAAACAGAGAAGCCAAAGAACTTACATGTACAACCCATGGACATGAACTAAAGAGGAGAATGCTGGAGGGTGGGGGGTAAAGGGTACAGGGGGTTAAGGAGGAGGAAGAAATTGGGACAATTATAATAGTATAATCAATAAAATATACTTAAAAAAAAGAAAAACCTTAAATGCTATCAATACAAAACTAGTTAGACTTCCAGCCAAGATGGAGGCGTAGGTAGACACACTGTGCCTCCTCGCACAACCAAAAGAGGAAACACAACAATTTAAAAAACAAAAACAGCCAGATCTGACAGAAAACTGAACTGAGTGGAAGTCCGACAACCAAGGAGTTAAAGAAGACACGTTCATCCAGACCGGTAAGCGGGACAGAGCCAGGTGGAGAGCACTCAGCAAGACGCGGTTTGTGGAGTGGTACAGGCAACGCTCCAGCTGCCTGGAGAGGCCTGTGGCAGGTGTGCCTGACCAAAATGCGGCAGGCACACTCGGGGAAACCGGGACTGAGACTGGTGGACTAGGCAGTCCCTCATTCTCACGCAGATAAACTGGGAGGAAAAGCTTGGGAGCGGAACAGACCACATGGCCCACAAACACAGGGGAATAAAGCCTCAAACCAACAACCGAATACACCTGTGGGGGTTGAGGTGGCAGTGGGAGGAACTCCCAGCCTTACAGGAGAGTTCCTTGGGGAGACCCACAGGGACTTGGAACTGTGCAGGCCCACCCACTCACCCCAGAGCCAGCAAAGAAGGACCCAACTTGCTTCTGGGTAGCTGGGGAGGTGCGGAGAACAGAGCAAGTGTCATTGTTCTCTCAGGCCCCGCCCCCACAGACAGCGTCACAACAAAACGACGTGGGTTACCCCGCCCTGGTGAACACCTAAGGCTCCGCCCCTTAAAGTAAGAGGTGCACCGAGAAAAAAAAATGGCCCAAATGAAAGAACACATCAAAGATCCAGAAAAAATACAACTAAGTAATGAAGAGATAGCCAACCTATCAGAGGCACAGTTCAAAGCACTGGTGATCAGGATGCTCACAGGATTTGAAGAAAGATTGTCGCAACTGTCACAATTACTTGAACAAATGAGAAGGGATGGGAAGGAAACTCGGACTCAAATCAACGGAGTGGACTAGTAGAAAGAAAAAAACATCCAACCAGAAAAGAATGAAGAAACAAGAATTCAAAAAAAATGAGGAGAGGCTTAGGAACCTCCAGGACATCTTTAAACATCCCAACATCCAAGTCATAGGGGTGCCAGAAGGAAGAAGAGGAAGACCAAGGGATTGAAAACTTATTTGAACAAATAATGAAGGAGAACTTCCCCAAGCTGGTGAAGGAAATAGATTTTCAGGAAGTCCAGGAAGCTCAGAGAGTCCCAAAGAAGTTGGACCCAAAGAGGAACACACCAAGAAACATCATAATTCCATTACCCAAGATTAAAAATAAGGAGAGAATCTTAGAAGCAGCAAGAGAAAAGGAGACAGTTACCTACAAAGGAATTCCAATAAGACTGTCAGATGATTTCTCAAAGAGACTTTGCAGGCAAGAAGGGGTTGGAGAGAAGTATACCAAGTCATGAAAGGCAAGGACCTACATCCAAGAATACTCTATCCAGCAAAGCTATCATTTAGAATGGAAGGGCAGATAAAGTGCTTCTCAGATAAGGTCAAGTTCAAGTTCATCATCACCCAGCCTTTATTCTATGAAATGTTAAAGGGATTTATATAAGACATGGAGGGATATCAACAGGGGAATGGTAGGGGGAGAGAGGGGGGAAGGTGCAGAGAATAAGTAGCATAAATGGTAGGTAGAAAACAGACAGGGGTAGGTTAAGAATAGTATAGGAAATATAGAAGCCAAAGAACTTACGTGTATGACCTATGGACAAAAACTAAAGGGCGGGGAATGGGGGTGGAGTGGGGGTGGAGGGAAAAAAAGGGGAGAAAATGAGAAAACTGTAATAGCATAATCCATAAAATATATTTTAAAAAATAAAAAATAGCCCTGGCTGGTGTAGCTCAGTGGGTTGAGCGTGGGCTGGGAACCAGAGGGTCCCGGTCGATTCCCAGCCAGGGCATATGCCTGGGTTGCAGGCCAGGTCCCCAGTGAGGGCCATGTGAGAGGCAACCATACATTGCTGTTTCTCTCCCTCTCTTTCTCCCTCCCTTCCCCTCTCTCTAAAAATAAATAAATAAAATCTTTAAGAAATAAATAAATAAAAAGGTAAAAAAAAGAAAACTAGTTAAACAAAATATTCTACATTCAACTAAATGGAATGCAGATCGTTTTTAAGAGTTTAATATACAATGGCATGGAAAGATGCATTATTAGGTTTTTTAAGCATATTTCAAAATGGGATATTTATTAATTAGGCAGGTATTTATTTAGCATGTACTAAGTACTAATCATTGTTCTAGACACTGGGAAGAAAAGGAAATTTACTTCTAATAACATGTATTCTATAATTTCATTTATGTAAAATTTTGAATGTATGTATATGTGTGTTTATATTTGTGTAAAGCGACAGAGATGTCTGAAAGGAAGCCCACTATAAATCTACTGGTCATTTTTCTGGGTGGTAAGATTTTAGTTAATTTTCCCTTTATTATTATTTATTTTTCTGTAGTGTTTAAACTCGTAACATTAAGCATATGTTTTATAATTAGAAAGAACAACAAAGTTATAACCATTTGTGGGAGAAATTCCCCATCACCGTCGTTCATCCTTCACTCCCAGTTGTTGTCCTTGAAAAATGTCATCTGTGAGAAAGAACAACTAAGCTACACAGCCATTAATAGCCCTTCATGAACTGCTTTGTTATCCCTTTGAAGGAATTGTTAGCTAAGGGAAAATATTCCAAAATGTTAAAGTAGCTCTGGCTGGCATGGCTCAGTGGATTGAGCATGGGCTGTGAACCAAAGGGTCACAGGTTCAATTCCCAGTCAGGGCACATGCCTGAGTTGCGGGCCAGGTCCCCAGTGGGGGCCACATGAGAGGCAACCACACATGGATGTTCTCTCTCTCTCTTTCTCCCTCCCTTCACCTCTCAAAAATAAATAAATAAATAAAATGTTTTTAAAAAAATGTTAAAGTAGGACACTTGGAGGTGGGGAGACAACCACTGCAATGGATCTGTTGACTACAGTCTTCTGAGGGAAAGTTGGGAAAGGCAACTGTATCTAAATCTAAAGGAAGGAAAAGTTCCACACAATGCCAGAAAGATTGCAGACTTGTCCACCCTTCTTAACCCCCAAACCCTCACCATCACAACATCTTAGTGGGAGCCATACTCTGTAGTCTGCCCGGAGACCTCTGACATTCAGAAAGGTCACAGAGACAAGGATGGTTCTCATGTGTATAAAATTGTCCTTCTCCTTATTTTCTCCTCCATACAAATAGACTCATTAGGCTTTTGGAATCCTCCAGAGAGTGAGTGGGAGCCAGCCCCGAGCTGCTGACAATTCCCATTAGCATGCCTTCACTGCAGCTTTTTTATTGCATTGGTCAAATTCTTTTCTCTAAGAACATTCCCCAGCTCCCAACTAAATTATGTATTGAAGAAGAGCATCTGGTAGATCTCATGCTTCTTATTTAGCAGGCTGGGTCCCTGAAAAGGGTAAGGTAGGGTACTCCTTAACTGAGGCTGTACTCCCATTCCCTTTACCTGAATCTATCACAAGTTCTGTTGTCTTTAATTAACGGAGAGAAATTCACTTAGAAGTATAGCATAGCAATTAAGGGTTTAGTTTACAGTCCTGGAAGACTGACAGATATGGATATAATAAACATTAATACCAACCAGGAGGAATTAAATGATATGATAAAGCACAACAAAGAGCTAAGAGATTAAAAAGGAAAGTACCATTCAATTTGATTGGGAGATCATGGCCAACTCCACAGAGAAAGTGGCATAGAAGCTAAAACATGACGGATGAGTTTGATTTCAGCACACAGAAATGATGAGAAGGATTAATCCAAGCAGAGAGAACAGCACGAGCAAGGGCATAAAGGCAGAGAAGTAGGTGAAGTGTTGAGCTAAGAGTGAGTAATCAGCTGTGACTAGAAGAGAGGGCACTGTAGCCCTGGCTCAGAATGCTCACTAGATGTTGAATGACATGTAGGATTCCTGAAGAAATGTAATAAGAGATGACATCAGAAGGAAAGTGACAGGGGCCAGACTGTGAGGGCCCTTGAATTCCAGATTAAGGACTAGATTTAATTATTTAGGAATTATCAAGGGAGAGGAGTGACAGGAGCTAGCCTCTGACTTACAAAGACAACTCCAGCATTTGTAATGAAGGTAGAGTAAAAGCAATGAGACTGACACAGAAGGAAGACCACTTAAGAGGCTACTTCAGTAGTCTAGGTGACAGACAACAAAGGCCTGGACGAAGGTGTTGACAATGAGGATAAAAAATGGGGATATAAATGTGAACATCTTCAATATACAGGTGATATCCCTAACTGTAGGAATGGATGAGCTTATGTAACTAGGACAAAATATAGACTGAAAGAAGGTAAACGAAAACAAATACCTCAGTTGGTTGGGCCGTGTCCTACAAAGTAAAGGGTTACCAGTTCAATTCCCAGTCAGGGCACATGCCTGAGTTTCAGGTTCAGTCCTCCATCAAGGTGCATACGAGAGGCAACTGACCAATGTTTCTCTCCCTCTCTTTCTGCCTCCCTTCCCCTTTCTCTAAAAAATAAATAAATAAAATCGTTTAAAAATTATTTTAAGAAACGAACCCCCTGGAGAAGACCATGTTAATTAGCTTTATTGTAGTCATCATTTCACAACCTATACATATATCCAATGTCTATATCGTATGCCTCAAATATATACAATTTCTATTTATCAATCACATCTTAATAAAGCTGGGAAGGACGAGACAGGCGGAGGTCTCAAATGAGACTGAAGAATACCAGAGGAGCAATAGGAGAACCAGTAGAAGACAGTGCCCTGAAAATCAAGGATAGAAAGTCTCTTAGTATCTACAGTACCCTGGACCTAGACCTCCTTTGAGCTGCATACCAAACAAAGCAGGCTGTGATTGTAGCAGCTCCTTTTTAGCAGTCATTCTATACTTTGGGCTTGTAGTGAGTTTGTTGTCATTTACAACTCCCAAGTCTTTTAGCTGGAAAAATTATAATCCAGTTATATCTCCCTGTCCCAGATGTTTGCAGTCTTAAAAGCAAGATCTGTTTTGTTCCTATTTGTCATCATGTTTGTTTTGACTTGTTATTCCAGCCTGTCCAAGAATTTTTACATTTTGACACTCAACATATTAGCTCTTTCTCCCAGCTTTCTGTCATCTGCAATTTGATCAGCTCATTGTCGATGTCTGCATCCAGAGCAAAAATTAAAATCTTGACTAGAAAAACACCAAGCGCTGGCTGGTGTGGCTCAGTGGATTGAGCACCGGCCTATGCACCAAAGGGTCACTGGTTTGATTCCAGTCAAGGCACATGCCCGGGTTGCAGGCCAGGTCCCCAGTGTGAGGCACATGAGAGGCAACCACACATTGTTGTTTCTCTCCCCTTCTCTCTCCTTCTCTTCCCCTCTCTCTAAAAATAAATAAGTAAAATATTTGCAAAAAACATCAAATTAAAAAAAAAGTAAAAGGACCAAGTTCAATGTGGCACTGGGCACCTCCTTCAGGTGACATAAAACATGATCAACCATTTGAGGGTTCAAATTATGAATCTTGTACTGTTTAGCACCCAGCCCACATTTCTGCATTCTGTCCACAAAGATGTCACAGAGAAAATTTACTGAAGTCAATATGCACACCACGACAAGAGTTTTCTTCATTGAGAAGTCTAGTAACCACGCTTAGAGAAGAAACTGATACCTATCAATACACCTGGAACAAAAACGACACTACAACAAAATTCCAGTTGTCAGTGAAGCCACCTGATGATACAGGCACCAAACATGAGTTTCAGTGCCCTTTTCTGTCATATGTGGCCTTCTTGTTTGAATGGGAGCTAAAATATCTGGTCAGAAAATATCTAGTAGTTCTGGCTTAAACAAAATTGCCCAGCTACCTCCAAAAGCATGGGTTTCCTAAAGAGTAATTGCTATACTTCTTTAAATTCTCATGGAAAATTCCAGTATACATGAAAAAAATCTCTAAATTCTACTGTATTAGTTAGGATTGTGTTCAGCTGCATGTAATAGGAACCTAGATCCACTGACTTAAACCAGAAAGAGCTTTATTTACTCATGAAGCCAGAAATATGATGGTATACACTCCAGGGCAGATACATCAGTTCCATAACACCTCATGTTACAAGATAGCTGCTAGAACTGTAGCTATCACATGTGAATTCCAGGCAGGAAGGAGAAAAGACCAAGTGGGGCAAGCCAGTCAGACTTGTCTGGAAAACAATTGCTTTCCAGCAGACCCATCCTGTAGACTTCCACTGACATCTCATTGGCCATAATTGTATTACTTGATTACCTTCAGCTGCGAAGACTCTCAAGCAATCAAAACTTTTAACTGGGCATATCACAGCCCCAAATAAAGTCAGTGTTTTTTAGTACAGAAGAAATTAAGGAATTAAGAAATTACCTATTAAGTAGGCAATTAGCAGTGTTTGCCACTTATATAGAGATAAAAAGATTTTTAAGACTTTATTTATTTATTTTTAGAGAGAAGGGAAGGGAGGGAGAAAGAGAGGGAAAGAAACAGCAATGTATGGTTGCCTCTCACATGGCCCTCACTGGGGACCTGGCCTGCAACCCATGCATGTGCCCTGACTGGGATTCGAACTGAGACCCTTTGGTTTCCAGCCCACGCTCAATCCACTGAGCTACACCAGCCAAGGCTCAAAAGATTTTTAAAGAGAGATAGAAACTATTAAAATGTGTAACAGTCATTTGAGTACATGGCTCATCTTTTTTAGGATGTACTTTTCCTAATGTCAGTGGCTGCATCTTCATCTCTCCATTTCACATAGTGGGTAAAGGACATTTATTCTACACTCTATATCAGAAACTGTATGGGCACTTTACATATATTTCATCTAAAGTACTCTCAAAAACACAAGAAGGTAAGAAAGTTACTCTTCCTATTTATTTTTTAAAGTCCTCTTCTTTTTTTAATCCTCACCTGAGGATATTTTTATTGACTTGAGATAGATAGATAGATAGAGAGAGAGAGAGAGAGAGAGAGAGAGACATGGATAGGTTGCCTCCCACATGCACCCTGACCAGGAATCAAATCTACAACCTGGGTACATGCCCTGACTGGAAATCGAACCCACAACCTTTTGGTGTATGGGATGATGCTCCAACCTACTGAACTACCCACCGGGGCACTATTCCTACTTGATAAATGAGGAAACTAAGGCTCAGAGAGTTGTCATGATTTGTCTGAGGTCACACCTCTAGCAAGTACTCTAGGTAGAATTTGAACATTCAGATGCAAAAGGCTGTGTTCTTCCATTATCCTAAAGTACCTGATATAAGCTTGACAGTGAATGTTTGTTAAATCAATCAATCACCATGGTCACACCAAACTCTACCAGTGTCACCTGCTTCAAAGAATCATATGCTTTCAAATTGGGGATACTGTTCACATAGCCTCTTGTGGCCATATGTACACTGCTGTCCTGTCCACCTTTCTGCCTTACCAGGGATCTGTTTCCAGAACAGTAGAGGATTTTGCAGCTTAATACAGGCCAACTCCAGGTACCAGACAATTCCTGTAACTATGGTGCAAGACATTGTTTCAAGGACAACAGGCAAAAGCCACTGTGGGGTGTCCAACTGCTTGGCATCTCTGGGCCACACATTGAATACACAAACACTAATGAAAACTGGTGAGCAAAAGAAAAAGGTTTTAAGTAAATTTACAATTTTGTGTTGGGCTGCATTCATTGCCATCCTGAGTCTCATGTGGCCTGCAGGCCGTGAGCTGGACACCCTTGAAAGCAAAGAGAAAACAATCTATTGAGGTATGACCAAGGTTGACCATGATGTCTCCTGGGAGGAGTGTCCCAATCATGTCAGCCCAATGCTAAATAAAGGTGGGCAGGAGAGAATTCAGGACTGGCAGTCAGGAGACTTATGTCTTAGATCAGGTTTTGTCATTGATGCATTTCATGACCTTGGACAAATCACTGCCCAATTCTCATTGTCAGTGTTTACCATTTGTAGAGTAAGGGGCTTAGGATAAATAAGGTTGCTTTGAGTACTGACATCTGTATATCTATGAGCTAGAATTAAGAGGATGCTGGTCAAAGTCACACACATGGACAGATGCATGGAAGCATGCACACACACATGCCATGCTGAATAAGCTCTATCACTTGTGTAAGCACCAGCCATTTACAGAACATATTTTCATAAGGGCCAAATTTAGTATTTTCTCTCTGCTTGCCAAGGCTAAGCCATGTGATCATTTTTCTTGTAATCTATGTCCACTCACAAGAAGAATGTTGTTTTTCATGATGTCACCCAAATTATATTCATTAAAGTGAGTGAGACTGGAAGCTGGGTCTGAGGAGTCTGCTTAATTGCATTATTTCAGTATATTAAGTTATCTCGGGTGCTCAAGTCTGACTGTGAGGAGAAGAAAATCTGCCAGTGTTTGGGTTTTATCCACCAGCACCGAGGGTGGTCTTAGAGTTTGCTGAGCAATGAGGTAGATTTTTTTTTAATGTTCACATTCTTCCTATTAAGCTTTCAAGCCTATTTTTTCCATTGACTTTATTCTTAGCAAATGCTCCAGTACTCACCTGGGCCTAAGTATTCCTGAGTTAACCCAGGTGGCATTCCCAGGTCCCTGTAGGTACACTAGCTTTTCTAACAAATTCCTCATCTTGCCCCCCCCCCACCCTTCAAAAGTCAAGTGAAGACAGAAAATATTTGAGTGCCATTCATGAAACTTTGTTTCCCACTGGGGAGTTGGCCTCATGGCCCTACACATGGAGAACAGCAGCATGTACATTGCTGATGGCGATCAGTGGAATTTAAGAAGTCCAGCTTCTGGTCCAAATTCTGCCACCATGTATGTGGCCTTGAGAAAGCTATTTCTATTATTTTGGCTTTTGAAATTCATCTGTAAAATCACAAGGTTGAACTAGGCAATCTGTAAGAACTCCTTTGGTCCTAATAATCAAGATTTGCCCACATAAATACATCCATGTTAGAATACACTCTTCCAGAAGTTGGGGCTGGAAGTTTAATCAACATCATTTTTAGTACCTGAGGGTCACACAACTCCAAGGGGTACCATTCACATGTGGGGGATACCACTTCCTGAGGCTCTGAGAACATCTGACATCATGTTTAAGAGAATGTAACAAAGGCATTTTGAGTATGATAGCTCAAAATTTTGAGTATGGCATATGTATGTCTTGGGCCAGGCGTGATTGTTTAAAGCTTGTTTTCTACTAAGTTGGCATAGAAATCTCCCACTCCAAATCCTCAGGTTACCTCTTCACTGAGAAATCACCCATCTCTAGACATCTGTCTTGATATCCTTCCAAAACAATGTAGAGCCCATGGGGAGTGGCATCTATGTTCAAAAGGAGTAGAGCTTGCATTATATAAAAGGAACAAAGGGGTTCAATTTGGTTGAAGATAAAAACATCTGCAGGTAGCATCTTAGCCTCAATATGATCAGCAGGTCTTTTTCTCCCCAGCATTAAAACCCAAGTGCCTAGGGGAGATGGAGGTCACAGAAAGGTAATACTTGGATGTTTTCAGCTAAATGGAAGATTCCACAAATTCACAAATTTCCTTGGACCAAACGAACACTGAACCTTCTATCCTCAGTCAGGGTATGCATCAGCAGGTCATGAGGTATTTCCCCAGGGTTATCTTTGACAGGGGTGGGGAGCTTACACATCTCCCAGTGAAATGAACTGAGTGAGCTCTATTGAAATATCAAACATGATTATAAGTAGGAGAGGACTTGTGCGCACATCTGCATCCATGTACAAGAGTCCCCAAAACACAAGAGCTCTACTACATGCTTTCTATATGCATATGGTCTCCGACCCTGCCGACCAAACTAACCGTCCTTTCTAGCCATATTTTTATAGCCTTGAGCATTTGCCTTAACTGGACTCAGTTTCTAAGTATGTAAGTGAGGGAGCTGGAATGCAATCATAGTTTTCAAACAGTTTTGTGGAACCCTAGGTTTCAGATTCAAGGGCTTGGGTTGAGCACATGCGTCAAGGGCTACCTCATAAATGAAAAGGCAAGGAGGCCAAGAGGGAAGACATATAGACCCCGCTCTGAAACAAACACACATTTGAACAGAGCTCTTCAGCTTCTATCTGTTTTATATATTGGGCTTCCACAAAAGATTGCAATTGGAAAAAAAATGCTCCTATGCAAAAAACAGATGGAAAGCTACTGGCCTGCATGCTTGCTAAGTGCCTTACAAATACTAATATCAAATATGTCTATGAGGAAAGAGTGATTAATTGAATGATTAATTCTTTTCTTGGGAAACTGGTGCTCTGCTGGAAAGAAATGATACTGCACATCACAAGAAGTAGCAAACAATCATCTTTCACTGAGTTATGTAGAGAGATCTTTGGTTGAGTGTTGCTTTCCAGTTGGAGCAAGAGGTGAAAATTTTGTGCTTTAATTACCTTCCTGTGGGTGAGATTCCAAATCAAAGAAAACTGATTTAGCTTGAAAGGAGCAAGGATGTATGGGTGGAAGGGCCCCCCTAGGTTTCAGGAGGAGCTCTGTTCAAGAAAGCTAAATGATGACAAGTGTCACCCTCATCTGAACTTTGCAGAGCAATTAGTTAATATGCCTACATTTAGCTAGTTTATGATTTTAAGGAATTTTTTAGATATTTAAGAGAGAGAAAGTGTACATTTTAGCACCATCTGCTGGTGTTAAGGTGGCTCTGGAAACCAAATGTCGACTACCTACCTTACTTTAAACTTCTGCATATTCTAGCACTAATTAGTCAAGGTGACCTGCCTGTCTCAGTCATAAGGTCACTTTGAATGATTCACTTATAAAGAAGAAATTTGTCATAAAAACAGGTTCCACAGGTAGGGTCCCAGAGCTATTGAATTCCACCAAAAGTTTGGCAGAGAAGGTAACCACTTGCCTAGTAGAATTTGAGAAGCCCTGGAAAGGCATTTCCTATTCCTAATTTCCCCATTGCTAGTCAACCCTAGTATTGTCACAACTGTGTTATTTTACATCCTAAAGGTTCTTTGGTCTCCTAAAGCTCCATGTGAAAATAAAGCTCCCTCTAGAAAGGAACACGTCGTAAGATGTTAGCAGCTAACACTTCATAAGGAATTAATTAGATACTCATGGAGAGTCACCCTCAAGAGGGCTATGACTAGGATTTGCTTTGGGTAGTCCTAGTTTACACCTATTGTCCTGATATGATTATTTAATAGCACCTGCATTTACTCTCAAATGTGCCCCAGTTTTATTCAATTGCATCTCTACTATTTAATGTAAGAAAAATTTAAACATTATAGAAAGGTAAAACTTATTTTTTTAACTCTTTTTAATTTTAATTTTTTTCCATTACAATTGACAGTCAATATTATATTAGTTTCAGGTGTACAGCGTAGTAGTTAGACATTTATATAACTTATGAAGTGGTCCCCCTGGTAAGTCTAATCTCACCTAGCACCATACATAGTTATTGCAATATTATTGATGATATTCCCCATGCTATAGTTTATGTCCCCGTGAGAGGTAAATCATCTTCAGCCATACATTTGTTTTCACATTATACATTTGGGTTTACCAAGTCCAACACTGTCAAGGCTGATTAGTTCTTTTCAGGCATTATGCTTATAATTCAGAAGGCTCTTACTAAATGGACAGCATTGTCTGTGTGTGGCTTTATGAGCAAACTTTTAAGCAGGTGAAGATTGTTGGGTATGACTTATATATATTACTATCATATAATACTTGTTAAATTCAAAAGTTTAGATACTAATCACTCATTACAAATAGTTTCATAAGTTTAAAGGCTACAGTAAAAATGAGGTTTAAAAAGCTACTAGTATCAACTTGATTAGATCTGAACACCTACAAAATTACTGCATTTATTTGTTTAACACAAATGACTCTTTGATAGACTTTGATCACTCCTTAGGAAGTTAAGAACTTTCAAGGTAAAAGCAGCAAGATAATTTTAAAATATCACTCAATATGGTTTACCTTCTTGGTTATTAATGGTGTGGGCTTAAATTAGAGTTTCTCAGGCTAAGCAGTATGACATTGTAGCGGGGATGGGGAGGTAATCCTGTGCCTTACAGGATAATTAGCAGCATCCCTGGCCTCTACCCGCTAGATTCCAATAGCACCAACTCCCAGTGTGACAATCGAAAGTGTCTCCAGATATTGTCAAATGGTCCCTAGACTAACAACATCAACCCCAGTTGAATACCACTGGCCTAGACTTTCTGTGCTTAACCCTGGATCCCAGACACTATAACTACTTCTTCTGAAGGACAAGTAGTATCTAAAACAAAAGTCATTTTTCAACTTTAAGTTTCTAACTAGGCTTTTGAAAGTACATATGGAGACAAAGACATTGAAATTCAGCCTTTTAAAGAGGAAAAAGGAGGCTATTCTCCGAACTGTAATGGCTGAACTTTTAAATTTCAGGAACCAAAGTTGGAGGGCTCTCCATAAAGAAAATCATAGAACTGAGAATGTAAGTTATAATATTTGAAAACTTACCACCTCATAGGAAAAAGAGAAGCCTTCTGGGGCTAGAGAAGGAAAAGATAGGGACAGAGGGAAGGAAAAAAATTGAGACTTGAATTTCTTGGTTTGCTTCACAGGATCAAAACCCCCACATGGGCTTGCAGGGGGAGAACCCCAGTTAGATTTGGGGGAATAAAAGAACATCTAACCCATGAAAATTATAATTAAACTATAGAACAACCATCATTTAGAGCCACCTGAAATCAAGTTGAATGGAAGGACTACAACAACAGAATTAAAGAAGCAGCCACATCAAGACAGGTAGGAGGGACAGAGACACATAATCAGCTAGCCCCACACCCACATGTGGTGGATAAAAAGTGGGAGGAATATCTTGGTTCAGAGGCACCCCCTGAAGAGCAATAGGTCCCAGCCCCACACCAGGAACCCCAGCCCAGGACTCCAGTGCCAGGAAGACACATCCCAATAACTTCTGGCTGTAAAAACCACTGGGGATTTTGGCTGAATGAGATGGAGGCTTCTGGAGTCCCAGGCAGTTCCTCTTAAAGGATTTGTGCACAGACTTATTCAGACTCACACCCTCTGAGTTCCAGCATGGGAGAAGCAGCTTGAAAGGAACTAGAGACATACAGAGAGGAACTGAATTGTTTGGCATCAAGGCAAGAACTGAAGGGGCGGCTTTCTCCCAGACAGAAGTGCTGGCAGAGACCATTGTTTCTTTGCTGAGCCCTCACCCACAGAGACAGCAAGTGGGCACCATATCTGAGATTCCATCAACCTGACTTACACTGTTTGCCCCACCCTGATGATTCCCTGAGACCCTGCCCCACCCAACTTTCAGGCCCATCCAAACTGTTTCCAGTGGCTTTTCCATCCAAACAGCTTGACTTGGCTCATGCTTCATATTTTCCTAAATGCTCTCAAACAAATAGCATCTGGCCTCAATGAGCCCAGTACCTCTTGCTGTGTGGCCCCAGACACAGCACTAGCAGTAGCTGGCCTTGCTTCACAGCTTGGCCTCACCTGGACACTTCCAAGCCCAGCACAAGTAGTGGCCATTTGCAGATCACTTTGTAGCTTATGCCGGGTGGCCCCAGACAAAACACAGGCAGTGGCTGACCTTAACCTGCACCTCCTAGGAGGCCTCAGAGCCAGTACACTCAGTGTACAGCTTCAGACCACATCAAAGCACCACAACCAAACCACTTCCACAAGTAACACACTCAAAGGGCAGACTCAGGGGGCTCAAGAGCCCTGCTGAAGTAAGCCCAACTCTGTGGGGTGGGCCCCTACACAGCAGATACTCCATAATGATCAGAGGCCAGTGGTCAAAGGTTACAGCCAGTCTTTACAGCTGATCAGCCTGGGTAAATTTCTCCCATTGATGTTCCAACAGCAACCAAGGCTCTACTACAGGAGGAGGGTGTACACAGCCCACACAGGGGGTGCACCTCAAGTATCCAGCTTGGGTGATAAGGGAAGCTGTGCCACTGGACCCTACAGGACACCCACTACATTAGGCCACACTACCAAGATAGGGAGTCATAGCAGCTCTACCTAATACATAGAAACAGACACAAAGAGGCTGCCAAAATGAGGAGAAAAAGAAACATTACCCAATGGAAAAAAAAACATAACAACAATCCAGAAAAAAGCACTAAACACAACAAAGACAAGCAATCTACTAGAGGCAGAGTTCAAAATACTGGTTATAAGGATGCTCAAGGAACTTTTTTATACCTCAACAGTATAAAAAAGAACCAGTCAGAAATGAAGGATACACTAATTGAAATGAATAATAATTTACAGGAAATCAACAGTAGAGTGGATGAAGCTGAGAATCATATCAGCAATTTGGAATATAAGGAAGCAAAAAAGACCCAATCAGAAGAGCAAAAAGAAAAAAGAATTTAAAAAATTAGGATAGTGTGAGGAGCCTCTGAAACAACTTCAAGTGTACCAACATTTGCACCATGGAGGTCCCAGAAGGAGAAGAGAAAGGGCAAAAAATTAAAAACCTGTTTGAAAAAAAAATGACAAAACTTCCCTAACTTGGTAAAGGAAATAGATATACAAGTCCAGGAAGCACGGAGAGTCCCAAACAAGATGAACTCAAAAAGGCCCACACCAAGACATATCATAATGAAAATGCCAAAAGTTAAAGACAAACAAAGAATCTTAAAAGAAGTAAGAGAAAAGCAGTTAGTTACCTAGAAGGGAGCTCCTATAAGACTGTCAGCTGATGCCTCAACCGAAACTTCACAGGCAAGAAGGGGTTGGAAAGAAGTATTCAAAGTGATGAAAAGCGAGGACCTACAAACAAGATTACTCTAACCAGCAAAGCTATCATTCAGAATTGAAGGACATATAAAGAGCTTTCCAGACAAGAAAAAACTGAAGGAATTCGTCACCACCCAACTACTATTATACGAAATGTTAAAGTGTATACTTTAAGAAGAAGAAGAATGTCAAAAAATATAAACAATAAAATGGTAATAATACATACCTATCAACAATTGAATCTAAAAAGCAAAATAAAGAAATAAGCAAAATAGAAACAGAATCATAGATATAGAGAACATTTTGATGGTGGGTAGACAGGAGGGGGTTGAGGGGTTGGGTGAAAAAAGGTGAAGGGATTAAGTACAAATCTGTAGTTACAGAATAGTCATGGGGATGTACAGTACAGTATAGGAAATACAGTCAGTAATAGTTTAATCACTAGGTACGGCATCAGATGGATGCAAGATCCGTCAGGATGATCACTGATTAGGTTACATAATGTCTACTCACTGGGTTGTACACCTGAAATGAATATAATAATGTATGTCAACTGTAATTGGAAATTTTTAAAAGTGATTCAAAAATAGAACATATAAGGCTTGTGCCCTTTTCCCCCAGCCATAGCCTAGGAAAACTGCAAGCCTTACATTGAAGCCCCCCATTTCCTGATTCTTTGAACAATATGATGCAAAGGCTATGGAGCAGTCAGAACTAAAAGAGGAGGCAAGGCAGAGGGACCTGAGGTCCGTGTTGCAGGAGCTTACACGCTGTTATGGGATGTAAAGAAAAATGCAGAGGGTTTCTAAGCCCTGAATGGGAGAAAAGGAGCATGGAAATATTAAAAGAAGAATTCATTAGCCAGAAGGTGAGTTACCAAATTATAGGGTTTTCAGCAACAAGTGCATGCACAGAGCCCAAAAGACCAGGTGGTTTGATAGGATAATAATAATAATAATAACTGTAATTGCTGGAGAGAATCGATATATGGATCTGAGCTGGGTTCACAGCAAAATTGAGCTCTGTCATAGAAGGGAAAGAAGGTTATATTTTGGCACCTTCTGCTTTGTGACTGTTCAATTTCTATTGCTCCATATTCTTCGAAATTGCGAGAAAGATGAGTGGCCTTCTCATATGTTCCCATTTAGATTTTAAATGCTAGTCCTGCTTTTTTTTTTGTACAGAAGATAAAACTGCTTCTGGTTCCATGTGAATCTTCTCTGCTTTCAGTCTATTTCATTTGGATGAAGAAAAACTTCCACCACCTCACAATTTCATATGTTTACATATGCTGGATGCTCCAGGATGTCTACAGATGAAGCCCCATGATTTTGCTTTTTTTATCAGGAGATCTTGTCTCCACCTGTTCCCTCTGGTATCATATTTCCCTGCTCTTTGGAGAACAGATCTGTGCAAAATTTAATTTATCTTGGATTACTCAAAGTTATGTCTTAGAGATCCAGGCGGGTATTTTTCTTTTATCAACTATAGACTTGACTTCTGCCACAAACTTCTTACAGAAGCAATACCTTTCTTCTTCCTTACAACATTTCATTTTATATAATGAACAACTCCTACATGTTTAAATATGCACAGAATAGTGCTGACCAGATAGTAACTTTGAAGCAGCACTTAGGGAAGCCTGGACTTGGGCTGAACAACCTTTCTACCTACCAGGCCAAATAAACTTCCACAACTCTGTCATATTAGGCAGAGACTCTGGAGGGAACCAGTTGTATTAGAAGTAGGGGGAAGAAGAAGAAAAGAGCAAGAGGGCGTTAAGTATAGGGAAAACTCAAACATTGTGTGTTGAAAGTCCCTCAGTACATCATCCCCTAATGGTCTCTTTGCAGTTACCTGAATTCACTTAGCTACATCCGCCTCTGGCTTTGCTTAGACTGCATGCCCTTCCTGGAATGGCTCCCTTCATTGTTTCTACCTAATAAATCCTTCAAGGCCTGGCTGAAGCATTCGTTCTCCTAGGAATCCTGCCTTGCCGCCTTTAGTCTCACAGATCTCTCCCTTTTCAGGACTTGTACAACATTTACTATCACTTGGCACTTAGCATACACTGTCCCCTAACATATCCTGTACTTTCATCTTTGTCAGTTATTTAATTTTTCCTGGAAGCTCCTTCATAGAAAGGAGAGAGTGCAGTGAGTTTTCATATCCTCCATAGCAGGCCCGCAGCAAACAATCTGCAATAAGGACACATTCACTGATTTATCTAACAAGGGCCTTGGCATAAGAACAGAATGTCTGGTGACCATGCTCCCTTACACAAATTATGTTTTTATAACCCTACCAGAGGATTTTGCCCTTAAGAAAGACTAGCTCAGTTTTTAAATTTCTAAGAGAGGCCTGGCTCATCAAACTCTGAGGCTCTGTGTGTATTATTCAATAACAATAGCTAATATTGATTGAAAATATGTGCTAGGTGCTATTATAAGTGCTTTATATGAGTTACATCATTTCATCATCTCAGCCTCACGATAGGTTATATAGGTTATAGTGCTCATTTTACAGATGAGGAAAGTGAAGCACAATGAAGTTGAGTTGTGTAAGGTCACACAGTGAGTAAGTAGGAGAGCTTTGATTAAAAACCCATGAAGTCTGGCTCCAGGGTGTGTTCCTTTAACCACTATGCTATAATACTGCCCTTACTTAGAAGCAGAAAGACAATGTGTACAACTAATTCTAATCATAACTTTAAATGAAATCATCTAAAGGATGAAAGTTTTAAAAAGGTTGACAAAACAAACAACCTTGTTATGGACACAAAGTGAGCACCATACAGGTGAGTGTATGTATGATGCTGCCATCTCTAAGCAAACCTCGTTGAACTTAAAGTTGGAGCTATCTCCAGCTGCCTAGGAGAAGAGTTTTCAAAAACAAAGTTTCTTTAATGTAGGGAGAGGTCATCTAAATCAAGTGACTGATGAACTACACAACAAATGAACAGGAAGATGTTTTCAGGGATCAGAAAAATAAGACATCTTTCAGAACATTTCCTAGTTTCAAAAGTATGTAATTTTGAGGCTCCCTCAAAGTGTTTAATTATTCTTTTCTGTACTGGGACAGCTCCTGCCAGCATACTTAGAGGCAGGCCAGTTTTAGCCAATGACCCATAACAGGTCATTCAAATTTCGATGGCTATTGTGATTATTGCTGTGTAGAAAACTACCTCAAAACCTAGAAGCAACAAATAATTCATTATGCTCACAAAGGTTGGGAATCAGGAATTTGGGCTGACTCAGCTGGGTACTTATGCTGGACTCTCTTGGGCCATTCATGTGGCTGTAGCTCTACCTGAAAGCTCAGCTGGGCTGGGATGGCCTAGGATGGCCTTGCTCCTGTGTGTGGTAGTCGGTGCTGTCTGTCAGCGGGCCCTCTCAGTGTGGTCTGTCACCTTCAAGGTGTTCATATGGTGGTAGAAGAGTTTCCAGGAGCAAGCAAAGGAAATCACAAGGGCTTTTCAAGTTTCTGTTGGTGTCATATCTGCTAATATTCCAATGGCCAAAGCAAGTTACTTGGCCAAGTGTCAATGTGGGCAGGAACCATAAAAATGCATAAATCCTGGGAGGCATGATTCATTAGGGACAATTACTTTAACAATCTACCACAGCCGTTATTCAGAATTTAGTGAGACACATCCAGTGGTACAGTTGTATGCTTATTTTCCCATCTTGTTTGCGTTCCGTGTGAAAAAGTACTCAAATATCTAGCCCCCAAAAATGCCTGACAGAAATCCTAAGTGGGAGAAGGCCCTGAGGCTATACAGTCAGGTCTACCTCTGACCTGCTTGTGCCACCAAATGCCAACAAAAAGGGAAAGGGAACCTTGAATGTATATTGTTTACTAAAAGAAGCCAGTCTAGAAAAGCTACAGAGTGTATGATACTAAGTATATGACATTCTGGAAAAGGCAAAACTGTAGTGACAGTAAAAAGGTCAGTAGTGGTGAAGGGATTAAGAAGTACAATTGGTATTTACAGAATAGTCATGGGGATGTCCAGCACAGCATAGGGAATACAGTCAGTAATACTGTAATAACTCTGTATGGCGCAAGGTGGGTACTAGATTTATCAGGTTGACCACTTTGTAAGTTATATAAATGTCTAATCCTGGGTTGTACTCCTGAAGCTCATATAAAACTGTGCATCAAGTATAATTGAAAAATTTTAAAAAATGTTTTTAAAAAATCAGTGGTTGCCAGGTATTGGGGGTGGAGGGAGGAATGAATAGGCAGAGCACAAGGAATGTTTAAGGCAGTGAAACCATTTTGCATCATAGTATAATGGTGGGTACATGACATTATGCATTTGTCAAAACCCATACAACTCTATAACACATAGTGTGCACCTTAATACAAACAATGGATTTCAGTTAATAATAATGTATCAACATTGGTTCATCGATAGTAACAAATGTAGCACAGGAATGCAATATTATTCAGCCTTTAAAAGGAAGGAAATCCTGCCATTTGCAACAACATAGATGAACCTGAACGACAATGTGCTAAGTGAAATAAGCCAGACACAGAAAGACAAATATCACATGATTATGCTTACATGTAGACTCTAAAAAAAAAATTTTAAGTTGGCTTATAGTGACAGAGTAAAATGGTGGTTACAAGAAGATGGAGGTAGTGGAAAAAGGGATATATTGATCAAGGGGTACAAACTTTCAGGTACAAGATGAATAAATTCTGGAGATCTAATGTACCTCATAGTGACTATAGTTAGTAATACAAATGCTCCCCAACTTACAGTGGTGTTCCATCATAATAAACCCATTGTAAGTTGAAAATATCATATGTCACAAACGCATTTAATATCCCTAACCCACTGACCATCATAGCTTAGCCCAGCTTACCTTTAACATGCTCAGAACACTTACGTTACCTTCCCGTTGAGCAAAATCATCTAACATAATGAATACACTATAGAATATCAGTTGTTTATCGTCATGACCATGTCACTGACTGGGTGCTGTTGCTCACTGCCACTTCCCAACATTATGGTGCCACATATTGCTAGCTTGAGAAAAGATCAAAATTCCAAGTATGACTTCTACTGAATTTGTATCACATTTACACCATTGTAAAATTGAAAGATCATATGTGCAAACATCATAAGTGAGAGACTATCTGTGTTGTATTGTACACTTGAAATTTGCTAAGAGAGTACATCTGAGGTGTTCTAACCAGACACACACACAACACAAAAAGTCATAAGTATGGGAGGTGATGAATATGTTAATTAGATAGTGGTAATCATTTTACAGCATATTCATATATCACAATATCATACTGTACACCTCAAATATCACAATTTTTTATTTGTTAAAAATAAATAAAAACAAAAAGGAAGAATAACAGAAACTGTAGGGGCTATACAGGAACTTTCTGCACTATCTGCTCAATTTTTTGTAAACCTAAAATTTTTTAAAACATAGTCTATTGATTTTTTAAAGTTCTAAAGAGAGATAGAGAGAGAATTGTGGTAGATGCATATCAGTGGCTCCCAATGAATGACATCTTCCAATGTATGCCCTTGTATACATTGACTCTAGGCTTGAGCTGTGACTTGTTTTGGCCAATGGTATATTAGCAAGCGTTACACAAATAGAGGCTTGTATTTTTTGAATGCTCCTTCTTGGAGCCCAGGTGCCATGGTATAACATGGCCTGGGCTAATCCTACTGGAGAGGGAAACAGGCTACTTAGGCCCTGGAAGATAAGACTTCATGAAGAAAGAGAAAACATGTAGAGAAGAACGAAGGCACCCTAGCTCCTCCACCAGCCAACCCCAGACACAATAGTGATCCCAACAAATATCACTGGAATGGAAGATTCTCCCAGGAAACCCACACTATCATGAGAAATAATAAATTATTGTTGTTCCAAGGCCCAAAAGTTTGGGGTAGTTTACTGTGAAGCAATAGATAAATGAAACATGGAATTTTATTTTATTAAAAAAAACTCTTCAAAAACTGAGCTCTTAAAAGCACTTGCAACCCTGGATGGTGTGGTTCAGTTGGTTGGAGCATTGTCCCACAAACCAAAATGTCCCGGGTTTGATTCCCAGTCAGGGCACATGCCTGAGTTGTAGGCTTGGTCCCTGGTCCAGGTGCATGCAGAAGGCAGCCAATGAATGTTTCTCTCACATGAATATTTCTCTCCCTTCTTCTCCTTCCCTTCCCCTCTCTCTAAAAGTAAATAAATAAAATCTGGCCTTGCAGATGTCACTGCCCCCTCAGACCTTCCCATGCCCAGCCACAGTCAACCCCACCATGCTCTTTGACATCGCTGCCTATAGCAAGCCTTTGGGCTGTGTCTCCTTCGAGTTGTTTGCAGACAAAGTTCCAAAGACGGCATAAAACTTTCATGCTCTGAGCACTGGGGAGAAAGGGTTTGGTTATAAAGGTTCCTGCTCTCACAGAATTGTTCAGGATTCATGTGCCAGGGTGGTGACTTCACATGCCACAATGGCACAGGCAGTAAGTCCATCTATGGGGAGAAATTTGATGATGACAATGTCATCCTGAAGAACACAGGTCCTGGCATCTTGTCCATGGCAAAGGCTGGACCCAACACAACGGTTCCCAGTTTTCATCTGCACTGCCAAGACTGAGTGGCTGGATGGCAAGCACATGGTAGCCAGATGAAAGATGGCACGGATGTTGTGACAGTCATGGAGCGCTACAGGTCCAGCAATGGCAAGACCAACAAGAAGATCACCATAACTGACTATGGACAACTCTAATAAATTTGACTTGTGTTTTGTTTTTGGGTTTTGTTTTGTTTTTTTTTTTTTTTTTGAAGATTTTATCTATTTGTTTTTAGAGAGCAGGGAAGGGAAGGACAAAGAGAGGGAGAGAAACATCAATGTGTGGTTGCCTCTCACACACCCCCTACTAGGGACCTGGCCCACAACCCAGGCACGTGCCCTGACTGGAATCAAACAGGCAACCCTTTGGTTCATAGGCTGGCTCTCAATCCACTGAGCTACACCAGTTAGGGCTGATTTGTGTTTTATTTAAACCACCAGACCATTCTATAGCTCAAGAGAGCAGCCCCTCACCCCATCTGCTCGGAATATTCTATAATCTTCATGCTCTCGCCACAGTTCATTGGGTTCCATATTTTCCTTACCCCTTCCAAGCCTAGCTGGATTACAGAGTTAAGTTTACATTTATGATATAAAACTAAACAAAAATAAATATATAAATAAAATCTTTTAAAAAGCACTTTACAAAATAAAAAAATGGTGGAATGTGAGCACATTGTACTTTTTAGATTTTTTCCTGTGTCAAACCAGCTTGTCTGAACAGGGAAGGAAACAAGGTATCAGTCTCATTCGCAAGCAATAGAGATTGGAGGTCCCCTATTGTTAATATTAATTGCTTACATTTACATAAATGACTTATAGATAGCAAGGTGCTTTCCTGTGAACTCCCTATTCTAAAGATGAAATCTTGGAGGACAGAATAGGGATTTGGGAATGGATGTAATATAATGCCATAACTTATACCTGAGCAAAGATAATATGAAAATCATATTTTGGAATAATTCTTCCATTATCCACATATAAAATCATTTAGAGCAAAGAATCTTGGAGTCCACAAAACAAGCCAAGTTGTAATGCAGGTGGAAAGACCGAGAAAAGTGATAATAAGAATCTGAGACTTCCGCCAAGATGGCAGCGTAGGTGGTCGCGCTCGCTGCCCGCACATCCAGAATGTCCATACAACTAATGCAGTAGCAAAAATTTAAACAACCAGAACGGACAGAATCGAACTGAAGGGAAGTCTGACACCCAGGAGGTAGGAGAAGACAAACATCCAGGCCGGTGAGCGGGGCAGAAACGGGCGGAGGAGGCAGCGCGCACGGAGGGTCTCACTCACGCCGCGACTTAC
>PVJI01014357.1:0-44398 GCA_004026765.1 Micronycteris hirsuta
CTCCCTCCCCCCCCTTGGTTCTGTCCATGTGTCCTCTATAGTGGTTCCTGAAAACCCTTCTCCCCATTGTCCCCTCCCCCCTCCCCCCTGGCTATTGTTAGACTTCATAATTTCAATGTCTCCGGTTATGTTTTGCTTGCTTTCTGCTTTTGTTAATTATGATCCAGTTAAAGGTGAGATCATATGGTATTTGTCCCTCACCACCTGGCTTACTTCACTTAGCATAATGCTCTCCAGTTCCATCCATGCTGTTGCAAAGGGTATAATTCTGCTGTCTCTTCTTATCAGGGAACCATCTCATCAGAGCAGGGCTCCATCCCCATGACCTCATCTGACATAATTATCTCCCAAAGGCTTTACATCCCAATGATATCAACTGAGGGTTAGCACCTCAACATGAGTTTTATGGGGGACACAATTCAGTCCATATCAATAAACCTGGGCAACATGTATTCTATCTGAGCTGAATTTCCCACTTTGTAACATGTGGATTAGAACACAGCCAAGTCATTATGATATTTAAACAATGATTTTCCTCTTCTGCTTATTTTTGTTATTTTGTGAGAATTTCCCCCTACACAAACATGTATTACTTCTGTTATAAGAAAAATAATAATAAGACAAACACTCCTAAGAGGAAAGGAAGTGTTTATCTTCTCTTCTGATTGGCTTTTTGTTCTGCCTGTCTTTGTTTTTAAAATCCTTTCCGATGTAGCCTCAGCCTGTCTGTCCAACCATAGCTCCCCTGTACTCCCCGATGTAATAATGTATCTTCGGTCAAATCAGACTACTCTTGGCTTCCATGCTTTATGTCCATTTGTCTAGAATATCTTATCGAAGCAAATCTAGCTGATGAAATTTCACTTCTATAGAAACTTTGTCTAAACCTCCCTCTAGAAATAAATTCTTTCCTTGGGGCATCAACAGAACTGTGGGTCATTCATATAAGTATTTTTCATCTGCTTTGTATTGTAGTCAATTATATGCAATCATAGCTCTTGTCTCTATCAGCGGAGGAGTACTCCCGAGTAAAGATGAACCAGATTATCTCCCACAGAATTTAGCACATAGCAACCATTCGGTTCATAAATGAGTTGAAACAACTGAAAGGACTGGCGCTGGAATGAAAATTTTCTTTGTATTTTTAACCCACAAGGGATGGTCATATTGATTGTGATGAAGAAAAGTCCACAAAGGGAATGGCTTATTCAAGTAGTCAAGAAGCACTAATTATGCACACAAAGTTGATTTTTAATTTGAAATATAGTCAAATAGTCATTAATTTCTATGAAGATCAGTATCAGGCCACTCTTCCTTATCCGAGGCTGCTACCACATAGACTTGAATACAGTAAGGAGTTTACAAATCTCCAGCACTTAAGAGTTTACAAAGAACTTCCACGTGCGCTATCACATTCGGCCATCGCACCAGCTGGTGAGATGAACAGAAAAATGAATTTCAAATCAGCTCTATAGAAGGGGAGGAGGGAACAGGCGAAAGAGGGTATGGAGGGATAAGTGGTGATGGAAAAACTAAATCAATAAAATACATGAACGAATCAGCTCTGTAGAGTAAATATCCAACTCCAAAAAAATGCGACTGTCCCAGTCACAAGCTAACGCACACGGAAGCCAGGACTCGGTTTCCAACCATCTTGCCCCTGGCCCACTCTCTGTAAAACACGCTGTCTCTGCCTCACAGCAAGTCCTCAAAACTTTCAGAACCCGTGTCTTTTAGGAAATCAGACCGGTGTCTCCCACCACCCTGCTCCCCTTAATCAGTATGTGAGCTGGCTTACACTTTGAGTTTTCACTTGATTAAGCCTTCAGTGGAACAGATTTTTATCTGATTGCAAATTACTCAGGGAAAAGCCTAACATGACTAAGCCAATCCTTTTTTCGTATTCCTGTGGGGCTTTTAAGTTTTTAATTTTTATTTCTTTATTACAAGTGGCCCTTTGAATACTTGGGTTCGGATCTGTGGATTCAACCAAACTTGGATTGAAAATATCTGGGGAAAATATGTTACATTATTCCTGACATGTACTATATAGTTAGGTCTAAAACGGTTGTGTCTGTACTAAACACGAACCACTTTTTTTCTTGTCATTATTCCCCAAACAATACAGTATAGTAATTATTTATTTATAAAACAGTGTGTTTATTTTTACATGTTTAAACTTCAGTCTCTTTCAAAGTGCTCTCCATTTGATGCAATACACCTATCAAGACATTTTTCCCCACTGCTCAAAACAGTTTTTGAACTCATCAATTTTGATGCCTTTTAGTGATTTTCCCATTTTTTGTTTCACCTCTTTTACATCAGCAAAATGTTTCCCTTTAAGGACATTTTTCATCTGGGGAAACAAAATTCCCTGGGCAAGATCAGGTGAGTAGGGAGGGGGCATGGGGGTCATGCCATGTTTTGGTCATAAACTGCTGAACACTGAGCTCGGTTCCATGTGGGCAGGCGTACTTATTAAATACCCATCATGAAATGGGCAAACACGTTGAAAGAGTCCCCCTCAAAATTTCACTGAACACCAGCTGGTGCACTGATACAGGTGGGTTCCTAGAACACTCTCCTCGTCGGGGAGGCCTGCACTACAAGGGGCCTGCCCTCCAGAAGACAATTCCAGTTTTTGGTGGGGTCCCCCGTGTACATTGTATTAGGTACTGTAAGTTATATAGAGATGATGTAAAGTATACAAGAGGTTGCATACAGGTTATGTGCAAGTACAGTATCTGCCATTTTGCATGTGGGACCGGAACATCCTCGAATTTTGGTATCCAAGCGAAGTCCCGGGACCAATCCTCCGAGGACACCAAGGGACAGTTGTACTTAAACTGTTGCACGGCATTTACCAAGTATACTTGACTTATAAAAACACACCATCTCCTTATAAATCCTCACTTTATTAAGAAATCTATGAAAGTCAGCTAAACAGCTTTAATTTTATAAAAATTCTAATGCTGCTTCTGTGTAGAACAGTTAAAATGAAGTATGATGTACTACACACTAGTTTGTTTCTTATTAAAATTTAGCAATATTTGGACAAAGTGTCTCAATTTCATAGACTTATTTTGGTGGCTTTTTTTAGTTTTTATTCTTATTAATTTTTTATTAAATCATTTTTATTGTTGTCCTATTACAGTTGTCCCAATTTTCCCTCTTTGCTTTCCTCTGCTCATCCCACCTCCGTTCCCACAGCCAATCCCCACACCACTGTCTATGTCCGTGGGTCATTCACACATGCTCTTTGTCTAGTCCCTTCCCCTCCTTCCCACCTTATCCCCCTCCCCCATCACCTCTGCTCACTTTCAGTCTGTTCTGTTTCCATGCCTGTGGTTCTACTTTGTTTTTCAGTTTATTTTGTTCACTAGATTCCTCTTATAGGTAAGATCCTATGGTCTTTTCCTTTCACTGACTGGCTTGTTTCACTTAGTGTAATACTCTCCAGTTCCATCCATGCTGTTGCAAAAGGTAGGAGTTCCTTCTTTCTTTCTGCTGCGTAGTGTTCCATGGCGTAAATATACCACGGTTTCTTGATTCATTGTTGGTGGGAATGAGGACTGGTACAGCCACTGTGGAAAACAGTGTGGAATTTCCCTAAAAAACTAAAACTGGAACTGCCTTTTGACCCAGCTATTCTGCTACTGAGATTGTATCCTAAGAATCCCGAAACACCAATTCAATAGAACTTCCACACTCCTGTGTTCACAGCAGCACTGTTTACAACAGCCAAGTGCTTTTCATAGACTCAAAACATTTCCCATTGGTACATTTGCTAGTAATCGGTTTGTTTGGCACTGGCTATTACTTCTCTTTCTTTTTCCTTACAAAATGTTATACAAGTTTTGAAATAAAAACGGCTGCTTATTTACTAATACTAATTATAACCACCATTGAGTAATAACTTTGGTTATATTTCTCCAAGGAAAACTCATCATTATTTAGAATTCTTTTTAGAACCCTTAAACTATCCCAGTGAAATACATGCAGATGGAATTGATTTGGTGATTTCCTCTGGAAGAGAATGTTTAGTTCCTTCGTACTGTGCTGTAGTGAAGGCTATGGCTGGTTCGGTTTCATGTGGCTCTAAGTCTTTATGAGCATGACCCTCTTGGCTTGGAAAGGCTGTGCTGACTTTTAGACGTGCACACTGAGTACGAACAGTCTCATCCTGGTGGTTAAAGGGCTTGCTCTGCACTTACAAGGCCTTTGGTTTGGCTTCCTGCCATGGTACCAATCAGGGCTTGTTGCTCCAGTGCTGGTGTCATGTCAGCGTGCAATTTATGACCGACAAAGAAAGTCCTTCGGATGATAAGTGAGGCTTTCTTTGGATGTTGAAATCATAGCTTTCCATTGAGTTCCCTATGAAGTTATACCTGGTATACTCTGGAGCCAAAGCTCTTAGAGACACAGTTTCAAAAGTTGTTTTGCAAAAACAGTGTAGTGATTGTTTAGGTGTAAATGAAAACAGGCCTGGCCGAACGCAAGAACATTCTGAATGCTTTGCTGTGTCTGGGTGACTTTAACATGCCAGATAAACACCTCAGGAGAGCAGTATGTCATAGAAAGACTGAAAAGTTAGGTTCCAATGATGTGGAGCAGTGGGGGTGTCTGGGAAACAAAGGTAGCCGTCCTGGCAACTTGGAAACAAGGTGTCAGGCTGACAATGAGATAAAGAAGATGACTCTGAATTAACTTCTAATTCTGGTACTGGAAGGCACAGTCCCTTCCTCACTCAGCTCATTTCCTCCCAAAGGCTGCAGCTGGACCACATCCGCTGAAAGCCTGTTAAACCTACTGGGTCCTTCTAGAGCAACATTGGGAAGGTCCTTTGCAAACCAATTGTACCTAGAATGTCATGGCCTTGGAAATCCCATACTTCACTAGATCATTGTTCAAAAGGAAAATGAATGGAGGGTTTTGATCAAATGAAACCTCCTAATTGTTGTGAAGACTAACGACAGACTGAAATGTGATGACGAACACAGATATGCAACGGAAGAGTGGGGGTGTGTGTACTGTGTTATGTAAAAAGACTAATTTCAGCAAAGTCAGAAAACATGGACAGAATCACCGCTGCCATTTAAGTGGCTTCCTGAGTATGGCCGTCTGTTTCTATTTTTACAATGTTTTTTGAAAGAGGAAAATGTTTTTACTCTTCATGACTGTTGGAGGCATGAATTTAAGACTTAACCACTAGCACATGTAACAATTTCAAGGTTGCATGAGTGAGGCATGGGTCTGTGACCAAAAATGAGAAAGAGGAAATTGCAGGAACATGTGGAGTTTGGTTAGCCTTTGATGGAGCCTCATAGCCTTGGAAGGTACTGTAGTCATAAATTCAATTTTTTAAAAGTCATACTTAGATATTCCATTACTGAGATGTTTATTGACTATGAAATAGTGTGTACCTTGCATTGAAAACCTTGATTGGCATTAGACATGGGTAATATCTAGTGAGATGCACAATGGCCTGCAAGGAACTGTGCCTTGGATATTGGCAGTATTCATGGATATTGTAGAAATGACAGTGTGTGACTTCTGAGACTAGGTCATTAAAGACATTGCAGCATTTACCTTGCTTGGGTCACCTGGGGAAAGCCAGATGCTTATGAGGACATTCAGTCAACCCTGGGAGAGGTCAACGTGATGAGGAACCGTGGCTACCTGCCAACAACCAGCATTAACTTGTGAGCCATGTGAGTGAGCCACTTTGGAAGGTGGTCCTCCAGCCCCATGTCATGCAGGTGACTGCAGTCTTGGCTGATATCTTGACCACAAACTCAGGAGAGACCCTAAGCCAGATTCATTCAGCAGAGCTGCTCCCTAACTCCTGAATCACAGAAACTGTGTGAGATAATACATATTTCTTGTTTTAAGACACTAATTGTTGTGGTTGTAGTTCATACATCAACATATAAAATGGTGATCCCATGAGATTATAATGGAGCTGAGAAATGCGCATCACTTGCTGACACTGTGGCCACTGTAACACCACAGTGCAATGCATTACTCACACGTCTGTGGCGAGGTTGGTGTAAACACACCCACTGTGCTGCCAGTCATTTAAAAGAGCACTTATGTACGGTACATAATACTTGATCATGATAAACAACTACTTCACTAGTTTGCATATTTACTATACTTTTTATCATTATTTTATTTTTTTTAAGATTTTATTTTTATTTATTTTTAGAGAGAGGGGGAGGGAGGGAGAAAGAGAGGGAGAGAAACAGCAATGTGTGGTTGCCTCTCACATGGCCCTCCCTGGGGACCTGGCCTGCAACCCAGGCATGTGCCCTGACTGGGAATTGAACCAGGACCCTTTGGTTCCCAGCCCGCGCTCAAGCCACTGAGCTACACCAGCCAGGGTTTTTTATCATTATTTTAGATTGTACTCTTTCTGCGTATAAATAAGTGTTGGCTGTAAAACAGTGTGCTGTGTTACGCTGACAGCAGCCTCGCGCATCTCCCGTTTATCTCGTGTCTTGATTGCGTCATTTCTCTTGTGTTTGACTTACTCTTGTGTAGTTTTGTAGCTTATGCTGTGCAGGATTTTGGCGGACCACACAGCCCAGGTGTGGAGCAGGCTGCACCACCTCGGTTTGTATGAGTGCGCTCTGTGATGTTCCCACAATGACGAAATCACCCAACTAGGCATTTCTCAGAACGTGTTCCTGTCATTGAGAAGCACACGACTGTAGCTGAATTTTCAAGTAAGTTGGGTAAATATCTCAGAATTGCTAGACTGTTTAGTAAGACTGTATTTGTAAGAAATTGCCAATTGTCTTCCAAATGGCTTTATCAGTTTGCACTCCCATCAGTGAATGAAGATCCTTGTTGTAGGTATTTTCACCAGCAATTGGTATTGTTGGTAATTTGGATTTTTAACCATTCAAACACATGCGTTCTTCCTAATATGTCTTTCCTGTCCATTGTGGTATTGTTATGATCCATGTCACTTCTCCATTGCTTTAATCACCCAATTCATTGTTGCTATTATTGCATTAAACAAACAAATATCTTAAAGATCCATTAAAAATTGGAAATTGAAATTCCATTTTATCTTCATTTATTGCTTCTCTGATGCTCTCTCTTTGTTTATATAGATTTAGTCTCTGATCTGTATCATTTTCCTTTTGCTGGAGAAGTTCTTTTAATATTTCTTTGCAGGGAAGGTCTATTGGTAACAAATCTCCTGTTTTTTGTTTGTCTGAGAAAGTCTTTACTTCTTTATTTTTGAAGGATCATTTTGCTAGATATAGAATTCTAAGTTAGTGGGTTTTTTTTCTTTCAACACTTTAAAATTTTTACTCATTTACTTCTTGCCTTCAGTTATATTTATCCTGCTTGGCATTATCTGAGTTTCTGGGATCTGTGGTTTGGCACATGTTACTAATTTTGGGAAGTTCTTGGTCATTATTACTTCAAATATTTCTTCACCCCCATTCTCTTTTTCTCCCCTTCTGTTATTCTAATTAAGTGCATGTTCTGCTTTTAGAAATTATCCTATTATTGTTGAATGTTCTATTCTCCTGTTTTTGTTTTGTTCTTTTTTAAATTTTTTTTCTTTGCATTTCATCTTGGGAAGTTTTTATTGACCTGTCTTCAAATTCACGGATGTTTTCCCCCTATGTCTATGGCAAGTATACTGATGAGTCCATCAAAGACATTCTTTGTTTCTGCTACTTAGTTCTTGCTTTCGAACATTTTCTTTTGATTCTTTCTTAGAGCGAACATTTCTCTGCTTACATTACCCATCCGTTCTTTCATGTTGACTAATTTTTCTACTAGAATCTTTAGCATATTAATCAGTTTCTTTAAATTCCTTGTGTAAATTACAATATCTACGTCATATCCGAGGTTGGTTCTGATGATGTCTTTAGACTGAATTTTTTCTTGCCTTTTGTCATTCTTTGTCATTTTTTTCTTAAAAGCCAGTGAATTGTCATAGTTTTTTCGCTATCAGGCCTCAAATACCTTACTCGGTCACTCTGAACTTTAGACACCTCATGTCTAAAAAAGGAAGAAATGATGCCTACTTATAATTTTGTTGGAAGGATTGATTAAAAACAAGATCCTGGGCAAAGCATGAGACTTGTGATGGCCAAGGTGAGGTGCATGATGTGACAGGGCTTGGGGCTCAGCCTCTCTGATCTCAGGTAGTGGCAAGTTTTCTCTTTTTTTCGGGTTTTTTCATGGCAACCCTCTCTGTTTGGGGATGGCAGGAATGGACGACATGTTGAGAATGAATCCCCAAGTCCTTATGTACCTATGGAAAGTAAGTTGGCCTAATGGCTGCATATAAAGTGTTCAATCGTCCATCATTCCTGAAAACAGTCATCTGTCTTCCCATACTAAACTTCAGGCCATTTCTTAAGAGTTTTCAAAATGCATTTATATCTGAATGACCTGAGGTCTTCTGTGCCAAAGATAAGTGGGATGGGATGGCAGTTACTGTGGGGGTTCAGAGTCAGGAAAACAGATCAAATACCACCATCCAGTCTATGACAACTCAAATCAGATCCACCTGATGAAGAGTACAATCACAGGGAAAGATATTTTGCAAAAAAAAAAAGAATTACAATAGTTCCACAGAAAACACAAACAGAGAACACACATACACACACACTCCCCAATCACGGTTATTTTAATCTTAAATTCCTCAGTGAGGATTGAAGTAATTTAACGTGCAGTTCTGTTCCTCTGTGTTTCAGTGGAAAGAAAGCTTAGAGTTGTGGGTTTGGGAAACGTCTATAGAAAAAGTAGCTACTTCCTGTTAGAGACCATGGTGAGTGCACCTTGTGTGCCAACTTTTCTTAGTGTTGAAAATAGTCCCTGTGACAGGCAGAATAATGGCCTCCTAAAGATGTCCATGTCTTAATCCCTGGGAATGTGTTACCTTTCCTGGCAAAAAGGACTCTGCAGATGGAATTAAGTTAAGGAAATTAGATGCAAGATTGTCCATGATTCTGGTGGGCAAGTTCTGATCACACAGGTCCTTGAAAGCAGAGACACTTTCCTGGCTGTGGCCAGAGGGAGATGTGGCTATGGAAGGATGGGCAGAGTGAACCAATTTTGCTGGCTTTTAAGATGGAACAAGGAAACAATGAGCCAAGGAAGGCGGGTAGAAGCTGGAAAAGGCAAGAAAATGGATGCTCCTCTAGAGCCTCTGGAAAATAGTATCAGCTGTTGACACCTTGATTTTAGCCCATAAAGATCAGTGTTAAACTTCTAACCTATGGAATGGTAAGAATAAATTGATGTTCTTTGAAGCCAGTGACTCTGTGCTGTTTTGTTATAGCAGCAATAGAGCACCTGTTTTAAATCTAATTGCATTGTTTGCAACAGCTCTCCCTCTGCTCAAATGGGGAAGTGTTTATGAAGTTCTCCCCTCCATATTTCCAGATCCCAGTACTGTCTTAAGTCGATTATCACGATGACATTAATGTCCTATAACTAGTGCTGGCCAACTATTTCCATTTTGAATATTAAAAACCCTTTTAACAAATATCAATTCTGAATTTTATGACAACCCACCTGTTCACAGGTTCAACAGTGTACACATAGTAGCTAAGATGATTTCCAGCTTTCAGAAATGGATAGGCTCTGCTCCAGCCAGGAATGTTTTCTGCGCTGTTAATTGGCTTCTGGCATGAGGTTTTGTATTTCCACATCTTCAGTAAGTCTTGTGGTTCATTGGAAAAAATGACAAAAGAAACATGGAGTGGCACTGTATATTCTAGAGCTAAAAACAAACAGCAAATACATGGGCCCATGATCCCATTAATCATATCACAGATCAAAGAAGGATAATATTTCAATGTAATTGAAAAACAGCACCTGATACTTTCAGACAAACAAGATTATAGGCCTTTATAGCAAATAAAAAAGCAACTGTCCAGCGTCTCACAGTCAAAAATCAGAGTAAGAGGCATCTAGAAACTTCCTTGCCTCCTGGGGAATGGGCTAGGGGGGTGTTTCAGTAACATCGATGCCAAGGAAAACTTAGCCAATTTAAATATGAAATAAGCACCATCAAATGAGTGATGGCTTCGTTCGTGGTGAATCCCCAAGTACTTGATGTTTTTTAAAAATGCATCCTCTTCTGGAAAACTGTTTTCCAGAAGAGATCTTATATTTGTACAAAAATTATGGTGATTGGAATCTTCTGCTATGAGAGATATTCCTCCGGACAATTTGGCATTGCTTCGTTCCTTAGTTTTGCTGTTAGTTATGGTAATTTAATAGGTTTTTTGCTTAAAAAATTAGATGAAGCTACATTTGAACTCATCAGGAAATGTTACAAAATAGCCAGCAGTTGTTTCCCTGAAGATGCAATAACTGGAAACATGAAAGCTTAAGTTTTTACAGCAAGTGGAGAAAAAAGTCTTTTTTTGTTGAGGACACACCGCAACTCAGTCTCGATTTTGTATTGTGCATTTTGTAAATGTAACTTTTACTAAGGATTTTTAACCTGATTTTGAATCTAAATGCATGTAATATTTCTCAGCAATGTTAACTAATTGTATGTTAAATGGTATGAATTCAGGGCTCTAGAAAAGTTTCTTTTACTGAATAATAAACAGTGATGTACTTTAGACGATATATGCCAAAGATAAATAGAATCTGGCCATTCTAGTACTGATTATTTAATTTTTGCCATGTTGGTTGGTATGGTCCCAAATGAATTGTGTTGACATACCTAGAAAAATTTAAAGAAAATATAAGTCAAAGAATGCCAATTGGAAGTTATATTATCTGGCCTTTAGGGGGCAGCAGAAGAAACTTTCTAGTCAACAAGGATACCACCTAGGAAGCTTCAAGCAACCTCTACTCCCAATGAAATCACGTGGTTGATTCAAGTGTAATCACCAGATATTGACTGAAGTTATCATGATGGCTAAGCACAGCCTCCTTCTCTTTGAATCCCTTAAAAGCCTACAGAACTTTGCAGTTATATTTCCTCTCAAGAATCTACAGCTGGACTACAGACATTTGCAGTTATTAACAATTATACATATGTAAATGAAGGGCAAACTCCAGAAAAACATTCCCTTTGACATTTAGTCATTGTAAAGTTAGCACTTTTTTTAGCAGTGTGATTTTTTTAGATTAAATGTATTGGAGGGACATTGGTTAATGGGATCGTATAGTTTCAAATGCACATTTCTATGATACGTGATCTGCATATTGCACCGTGTGCCCACCACCCAAAGTCAAATCTCCTTCATCACCGTATATTTGACCCCCTTTACCCTTTACTGCCTGCTCCCACCACCCGGCCCTCTGGTGACCACCGTACTGTTGTCTGTGTCTATGAGTTTTTGTTTGTCTTGTTTGTTCATTTGTTGTTTTCAGTTTTATCTCCCACATATGAGAGAAATTGTATGGTCCTTTACATTTTCCCGTCTGATTTATTTCACTTCGCATGACATTCTCAAAATCTATTTATGCGGTCACAAATAGCAGTGTTTTATCTTTTCTATGGCTGAGTAGTATTCTATTGTATACATATAGCACATATTCTTTATCTATTCATCTTTTAAAGGATACGCTGGTTGTCTCCATGTACTGGCACAGTGGAAAATGCTGCAATGAACATCGGGGTGCATACATCTTTGCAAATAAATGTTTTCAAATTTTGAGGGTAGATACCCAGAAGAGGGGTTGCGGAGTCATATGATAACTCTACTCTTAATTTTTTGAGGAACCTCTATGCTGTTTTGTACGGTGGCTGCACCAGCTCACGCTCACGCCAGCAGTGAACGAGCGTTCATTTTTCTCCACAACCTATCCAACACCTGTTACTTGTCTTGTTGATGACAGCCACAAAATGAACGTCTTTTTAGAGAAATGTAAACACCTTCTGTCATGCCTGGCTAGCGTGAATTGGGCCTTTATCATGCGCATGACTGTGTTCCAAGCACTTTATAAATGCCACCTCCTCACTGCTCACAATGGCAGTGTAACTGTGGCTCCAAACTATTGCCATCTGCTCGTGCAGTTAACATATGGTAGAGCTAGCATGTTATGAATGAAAAGCATGAAGTAATATGCAAGAAAACAATGGGTTAAAAGAGTGCATGGGGCCCCACTTTTGGGGCAAAAAAGATTTCTCTGAGGAAGGTACCTTGAAGTCAAAGCCTCCAGGATGGAGAACACCAGCCACATGGAGCAGATGTATCGGAGCCCTGTCCCTGTCGCTTCACACTCAGTTCCAGCGCCGGGTCCTGACCTCCAGCTCCCCGCACCGGTACCTCTTCCCCTGAGGGCTTTCTCGGGTAGAGCTCATGTGTCCTACAGTGCAGCGGGCAAACGTGCTCTGGAATGAACATCCCCTGTCACACAACCCCCGGAGCATAAGGCTCAAGTAATATCTGATGGGAGTTGATGTGAACATGCCTCATCTCTGGGTGGATAATTCTGACGAGCATGTTCTAAGCCAAGGGTCACCAACCTCCGGGTCACGGACCAGTGCCAGTCTGGGCCTGTTAGGAACTGGGCAGCACAGCAGGAGATGAGCTTGAATGTAATGCACTTGAATCATGCCGAACCCATCCCCCCAAGCCCAGTCTGTGGAAAAATTGTCTTCCACGGAAACCAGTCCCTGGTGCCAAAAAAAGGTTGGGGATCACTGTCAAGCTGTTTTCCAGGGTTCCCCAGTGGGAGTAGGGTCCACCCATCC
Source organism: Micronycteris hirsuta (assembly GCA_004026765.1). Classification (NCBI taxonomy): domain Eukaryota; kingdom Metazoa; phylum Chordata; class Mammalia; order Chiroptera; family Phyllostomidae; genus Micronycteris; species Micronycteris hirsuta. The sequence continues at coordinate 12,701 of PVJI01014357.1, forward strand.
ACAGCAGTAGTCTGCTCATCAATGCGCCCTTATTTGCCAATCGCCTTTCTTTGTCTCTGTCTCCTAGTCCCCTACTTGTGTTTCCTGAGGCACCCTCTCAAATAAATGACTTGAAATCAAGAACTTGTCTCAGGGTTTCCTTTGCCAGAGCCTAAGCTAAGGCATCAGGCACAGTAATGGGAAGGGAGGCGGAAAGGCCCTGAGGCTAGCCATAAACAAGGCCAGGTGACGAGAGCACAGAAATTGAGAGAGGTGCCCACGATGGACTAGAAGAGGGAGGCAGTAGCTAAATCATGCCTGTACACCCTTGCATAGTTTCCTATCAACATGGGAACAAATTACCATAAACTTAGCGGTTTAAAACAGCATAAGTTATTATCTTACAGTTCTGAATGTCAAAGGTTCAAAATGGGTTTCACGGAGCTAAAACCAAAGGGCCAGCAGGGCTGGGCTCCTTTCCAGAGGAACCAGAGGGTTCCTTTGCTGCCCCTTTATTTGGTTCATGACCCCCTTCTGTCTTCAAGACTGGCGAGGAGGGTTGGTCACTTGAGTCCCTCACATCTCATCACTCTGACGCCCTCTCTCTTGTTCCCTCTTCCACTTATGAGGATGCTTCAATTACATTGGCACATCTGGACGACCCAGGCTAACCCCCCTATCCTAAGGTCAAATGATTCCCAACCTTAATTCTGTCTGCAACCTCAGTTTCCCTTTGCCATGTAACCCAACACATTCACGGGTCCAGAAGTTAGAATTTGGACATCTTTGCAAGGGAGGCATTATTCAGTTACAACCACAGCCATATAAATGAGTTTGGAGTTTTCTTTTTCTTTTTATCTTTTTTTTATTGTTGTTCAAGTACAGTTGTCTCCATTTTCCTGCCACCACTTCCCCCCCCACCCCCCACCTTAATCCTACCCCCCTTCAGCTTTGTCCATGGGTCTTTTGTACACATTCCTTGACTACCTTTCCCCTCCTCTCCTCCCTTATCCCCAACTCTCTTCCCATCTGGTTACTGTCAGTTTGCTCTTTAGTTTAATGTCTCTGGTTATATTTTGCTTGCTTATTTGTTTTGTTTATTAGGTTCCATTTATAGGTCAGATTATATGGTATTTATCTTTTACCACCTGGCTTATTTCACTTAGCATAATGCTCTCCAGTTCCATTCATGCTGTTGCTAAGGAGCTCCTTCTTTCTTTCTGCTGTGTAGTATTCCATTGTGTAAATGTACCACAGTTTTTTGATCCATTCATTTACTGATGGGCACTTAGGTTGCACAAAGAGCTAGGGGCAAATGGAGAATTTTAAACTGTAGGTTGATAAGATCTAACTTGTATTTTTGAAAGATCTTGCTTGCCTTCTGTGTGATGAGAGAGACAAAAGTGAAAATAGGAAGATTTATCAGAAAACTATTGCAAAATTCCAGTGAGAAGCAGTGTTGGGTCCGAGGTGGCGGCATCAGAGATTGTTGGAGTTTCAACCTGCAAGGTTTGCTCACAAGTTGGATCTGGGGGAAAAGAGAGGAAAATTTCAAAAATGTTGCCCAGCTACGAATAGCTCTGTTACATGGAATCCAGCAGTTTGTTTTTTGAGCGGGAGACATTGGAATTTTTATCAATTTAGTTTCAAGAAAAGAAGTCAAATTTTACTTTTACTCAATTGAATTATATATTGTTTGAATCTTTTTATCATTCAGAGTTTAATATCTCACTTTTGTGATTAAAAATAAAAGTACTGCCATATTCTTCAGGTACCATACGGAGAGTGGAAGGAAGCAGCCTCGAAGTAGCCTGCACTTGGGAAAGAAGATCTAACAGTGTAACATTCAAAACAGGACATTGCATCGAACCAAATCTTGGCTATGATAGCTCAGCCCAATCCAAAAGTGGGTGAATTTTTTTATCTGAAGTCATGTAGTATGTATACATGAGGTTCCACATGAAAAAAAAATGACTCTTCAAACTTTTCTTATCCAACCCTAACATACAAATGAGAAAAAATGACAATTTAATTATGTATGCTAAATGTCAATGCTGCTGAAAAATTCTTAAAAAGACATAGTGGCGGTACTGGTGGCATTGAAAGAAATAATAGGGACTTGGATAGGAAAAAAAGGAATTCTTCACAGACATTAAGTCATTTATGTAAAATAAAAGTGAAGTTGGGATAGGAAGAAAGAAAATCACAGCCTTTTATGTTATCGGCAGAAGTATGTAACACATGGACACAGACAGCAGCACGATGACAGCCAGAGGGAGGGGGGGAGGGCAAAGGGGGGATGGTCAGGGCCAGAAACAGACTTTACTTTGGGCAATGGGCGCACGATGCAGCGTTCAGATGATAGTTTTGCTGAGTTGTACACTTGAAACTTGTGTGGGTTTGTCACCCCAACAGACTCATTTATTTTTACAAAGAAGAAGCATGAGTGGAGCAATTAGGAAATTATAAAGTGCTTTTTGTGGACAGGCGCGTGGAAGTAGGGAAGGTACAGGGGACATTAAAGGAGAAGGAGGGCGTAGGGAGAGGGAAGAACATGGTAAGGGTAAGAGAGCATGCTCTGATTTTTCTGTGAAGTGCTGAAAAAAAGGTTAAAACAAGAATAAACGATGTTCCAAAAGGTTAAGAGAAAAAAATTACAGTCCCTTCCACTCTATTTATTCCTAACTCTATAAACTTGATGAACAAAAAGAGTTACAGATACACACGTGCAGATGCCCACTTGGGAAGCCTCTGCTAGATTGGCCTCAGAGCTGCCGGGGTGGCTAGTAAGACAGATCAATGGTAGCTTTGACCCAGTGTTCACACTTGGTTGATATGTACTTAAATCACCTGCTGACTATGACCATTTGAACTTCTCATGGAACCCTTTCTGCAGCTGCCCAGCTGGAGCAGTTACTGCCGCCCTCTGTCTGCTACTTTGTTTGCGTCAGACGGGCATCACAGTGATTATGTTGCAACCGGATCAGAACGGCTGTTTAATCAGGAGATTGTACACTAGCATTTACCTCCCTTCCAATTGCAGTCCTAGAGCCGGTCCTCTGCATCTCCACGGGACCCATAAAACTTACTTCTGTTCCTTCTGCAAGAAGAAAGCAAAGTGTAAGCGGAAGACGGAAACTTCAACAGGACACTCCTTTCCACCTCCATTGGCTCAAAGGAACTGGGATGTCTAATCTGAAAAATAATACATCAGTGTTGTTTTAAGCCATGACATTTGAGATAATTTGCTAAAGCAGCAATAGGAAACGAATACAAATGCTATCAGGTGGTACGGAATATCAGTACTTGGGAAAAAAATAGATGGAGGTAGCACAGCTAAACTTCACCCCGCTCACTTTGAATTCTGCATAAAATATTACAAATTTTTATAATGTAGCTAACTAAGCTTTAAGGAAAGGAAAATTACATATTCTGGGGGGAGAAATAAATAAATAAATAAATAAATAATTTAAAACCAGAGGAAATGAGAAAAATAACCATTTAATCATGTATACAAAATGTAAGTGGTGCTGAAAAATTCTTAAAAGGACATAGTGGTAGTATTGGTGGCATTGAAATAAGTAATAGGGACTTGGATAGGAAAAAAAGGAATTCTATATAGACATTAAGTCATATATGTAAAATACAAGTGAAAAAATACAAGTGAAGCTGGGATAGGAAGAAAGAAAATCACAGACTCTTATGTTATCAGCAGAAGTACGTAACGCGTGTGCACAGAGAGCATCACGGGGACAGCCGGAGAGAAAGGGGGCGGTGGGATTTGGAACAAGATACAAGGATGCTCCTGGTAGGGGGAATAAAATGTTCCCGGAGAAAAAAGAAAAAAGGTTAGTTGTGCCACGAGTGTATGCAAGGAACACTTACTTACACGGTGGCTGACTTGTCAGGCTGGCCCAGAAAGAAGAGCGGAATTTCACCAGGTTAATGGAAGAAGGCCGAAAGGCACTATGGACAGAGTTCAAAGACATTTGGCACGAGAGTGGAAGGTGTGCTCCAGAAATCACAAGCGTGCTTGGTGTGGGCGGCCTAGAAGCTTAAAGGCAATGTAGATTGTGTCCAGATTATGCAAAGCCTTGGATACCTTCCTAAAAAGTTTTGACTTTTTATAGGCCAAAGGTTATAAACCGGAGGCCCACAGATGTGTTTTAGTTGGCTTTCACAGTATCACTGTGTGTGTGTGTGTGTGTGTGTGTGTGTGTGTTGGGGGGGTTGTTTTGTTTTATAAAAAAAATGAAAAATTAGGAGACTTAACATAAAATTCTAGACCTCCAGCTTCTCTTGGGGAAAAAAAATGATCAGGCCACGGTGGGCCTGACTGGACCATGGATGGCTAGAGTACAGCCGTGATGGACCCTTCAGGCATGTCCTCTCCGTCCACCACCATGTCCAAACTCCCCATCACTCCCTGCTGTATGACCTGTCCCCCTCACAGATATTTGTCCCTGCTGGACTTTCATAGACATTTGGATTTGCAGCCTCTGCCATAAGTAACCACTGAAGAGTTTTAAAATCAAATGTGTGCCTTGGGAAGAAAACCCTAGTAGCAACTCTAAGAGACCCTCTGCATTCTGACCGCATATTATATATAATTCTGTCATTATACTCACCACTTTGGGTTAAAATAATCTATTTATGTGTTTGTCTTCCCTGCTAGACAGTGAAATATTGTAAAGGGTCAGAAATTCTGTTTATTCACCTGTGATTCTATGACCTAGCATTGTATGAGGGTGGCTGAGACCCTAGAGGCTGAGGGTGGGTGGGGAGACTCTTAAACTCATTCTGAGGAAATAGGATGCGGGCCTGAATGAGGATCAGTGGTAAGAAGGCTGTAAAGACCAAAGACGTTTAGACAGGAGAATTAATTGGATTTGGCAACTGCTATGAAGAATGAAGGGATAAGAGGAATAAAAAGCGTCCTTGAGATTACTGTTAAACATACCACACGGGAGAAGTTCTCGTGATTTATTGTTCACCGGTGTGCAAAGAGGAATTACCCCACCCAAAGGCTTGAGCCTCCCCGGTCCCATTAGCGTGCGGCACAGAGTGTTCCTCCTGAGAAGCCGTGGGAAGGCTTGAGGCGGGGAACTGGAAGACCTGGCCCGATCCAGTCTCAGTTCCCCCTCTTACTGGGTGACCTTGGACAAATAACTTCTCTCGTGTTCGGTTGCCTCATCTGGAAAATGATGATTGCCTAATAACACACAAACTTATTTATACGGCTGCTTAAGGGTAAAGCCCGTTTACCTAAAAGTACTTTGTCAACCATGCTGTATTATTCAAATGTACTTTACTGGCCAAGCTTGTGTCTAGCCACTGGGGAGCAAGGATGGATAAGGCACAGAAGTAAACACTCGGTCTTAAAGAGGCTGTGACATTTAAAAGGTAGTTAAAAAGTGTAGCAGCATTTAGCCATGGGGATGCATACAAACATGGTTAATATATTTTCATTCAACACTTCCTTGGAATTCTTCCTGGAAGAATAATTTTGCAGCTGATGTTTTGCAGCCTGGGACCGTGCGCTGTGGGTTCATTGAGGCTCCTTGGCAGATGTCTGTGTCTCCCCAGATTTGGGTTACTGCTTTTGCTCTGTTCATGGAGGTTCAGACTGCCAATGGTATTGCTGGATGGTTGTGTAATGATTTTTACAGATTTCAAAGCAAGAGAAGAATGTTTAATAAACATAAATGCATTTTAAAGCTTACTTACCCATATGCTTCTAACCATGAACAGATTCTGGCCTGTGACAGCCACCAGCCACCATGCTATGTATCTGGTTGTTCTGTGACACTTTAAAATTCCAGTGCAAAAAAAAAAAAAAAGATTGAAATAAGCCATAGCAATGCCATCAATTTAGTCAGGATAAAAGGAGGTATTCAGCTCACTTCCCTGGTCATCTCTCTGCCCTCTTCCATAGATAATACACAAATGCATTACAGTCCACTTAGTATGAGAGCTTCTCTAATAATAATGTGTTTTATTACTTCAGCAATTAAATAAGGAGTGAGAGCAGCTTAATTTCAAATGGCTGGCCCTTTTCAAGCTGTGGATAAAAATGACATCAAGTGAAAGTAGAGTCATAGTGCTAACAGATTATAACTATATCCACTCAGCTAAATGAGCCAAATTACTTTTTAATTTATAACAGAAAAATGAGTTTTAGATCACTTAACCACAGAGAAATTCACATTATTTGAGAATTAATTGAAAATAAAGCTAAGAAAGTAACTCTACTAGTCTTTGAATTTGCATGCGCAGGCTCACATTGAAAGAACTAACTGGCCATTTCTCAAATATTAATATACAGTAAGATTATGTATTTATTAAATATGAATGCATGGTTTAAAAAAACTTTTTAAAATTCTGAGGCACTTAGAAATGGAAACTTCTGTCAAGGTAAAGATAAATACTTTTGGTTTGGGAATACAAAAGATTATGAAAAAAGCCCAAAGCCTCAAATATTCATCAGTATGTAAGTACATAGTGGTGCACCCACAAAATTACACAACCATAAAAAGGAAGAATAAGAAAATCTTGATGTTGATATAAAAGCACTCCCAAAATAGATTGGTTCTGGACAGTGTAGAGCAGTTCTGGAGGACTCAACCACCCTGGATGGCTCGGGGGTGAAAAATTTCCCAAGTCACAGGACTTTCAGTGCTAAAACGAGAAAGTTCTAAGCTAACAGGCACTAGTGGTCCCCCCAAGTCCAGCCCTTTTTTCTTTAAGAGATGTGAGAATCAGAATATAAATTCACATTCATTTACGTTATATGCACAGAAAGCCTGCAGAAGGATACAAAGAAAGCAGCAATAAGGCATGCCTGTTTTATCGTTGGTGGAATACACAACTGGGTGGATGGAGGACTGAGCTTGAAGAGAATTATTTCATTTTATGTACATTCTAGAGTTTTTGACCTATGTGGATTTGATAGCTATTCAAACAAGCAAACAAATAAAAGCAAATAAAGATAAACCAAAATAAATAGTCAGAAATGAAAAAGCTCTCTTGTTTTTTTGGGGGGAAGAGGGTGGGGGTATATTCTTTTCCTAAGAGGAGAGCAAATAACATTTTTGCAATATTTATTTTTTATAACCTCTGCAAGGCAGCTTTGGGATAATGAATGTGACACAATGCAGTGCCCTTCGGGGACAAAGACCTGCCAGCTGTCTTGCCCCGGGCAAAAAGAGCAAGTCCGAGCTTCCCTTATTTCTGAACTGACCAGACAGTCTCAACCCAGGCTCCTAAAACTACCATCTGAAAGAAAATAAATTGTACTCAAACCAAATCAGCCTGTGAATGACTGCATATTGCCTTCAATTTGAAAGTGCAGTCTGTACCACAGATTTTGCTTTTGAATTTATGAATTAAATCATACCATTATGCCATCGATACTCATCGCAGTAAGACTCTGTGAAAACAATGTGTGACTTAAAAAATCTCTATAAAATTTAGATTTGAAAATTCAGTTTTTCAAAAAAATGTTTGTTTTTCTACTGTTTTGTGCAGCAGAGAGGGAGGGAGGCAATAGAAACGGTAGACACGGTTCCTAGGGCAACGCGTGGAGGTGAGCATGTTGAAACAGGAGCACCCCTGGAGTAAGCCCCAGTCTCAACCAGTCAGTTGGAGAGAGTGTTTCCCCTTGCTTCACCTTTTTGTTCTAGTCAGGCCCTCAAGGGATTGGATGACACCCATCTCTTTTGAGTGACAATCTATGTTACTCAATGTACCAATTCATATTCTAATCTCATCCAGAAACACCCTCATGGACACTCCCTGAAATATTGGTTAGCCAAAAATCTGGCCATCCTGCGATTCGGTCAGGCTGACACATAAAACCAACTATCGCTTGGCAGATCAAGGGAGGTAAAGAAATGCCTAAGCTACAACCGCTGCCTCCTGGAGTGGTGGCGATCACACCCACGCGAATGAGAGTCGCCAGGCTCAGAAGCAGACGTCTGTTGGAGGCCCAGAAGGCTTCGGGTGGGAGGGCGGTGTGGAGGTGCTGGGAGGACATCCGGTGCGGCTGGAGAAGAGGCAGTGGGTAATGGCGTTGGCGCAGTACTGCACTTAGCAGCAAAACCATGTGACCTGCACCAGCGTGGTCTGCTGAGAGGTAAGTTGACAGAGCAGGAGCAAAGGAACCAAGGAGCAGGAACTGTCTGGAGATGAGCAAGCAGCCCCGGGAAATCAGCAATAGAACAGGGTTGCATCTCTAGAAATCTGTGCCCAATGTAGATCAGGATGCTGATGTGCAGACCAATGTCAGGCAATGCCAGGTGGGCGCTGGTTCCCGAGGGGACTGGCACACCCGGTGACTTCTCAGACACAGATGTGTCACCTCAAAATGTACCTCACCTACTAAAAAATTTCAAAAAGGATCATAACCTGAAACACGAACTGAAAGTATAAAACTTCTAGAAACTAAGTAGGAGAAAATCTTAATCCTGTGGTAGACAAACAAAATTACTAGACAAGATGCAAAAAGTACTCAACATAAAAGAAAAATTGATAAACTGGATTTTATTACAATTTTTAAAAACTGCTTTTCAAACACCATTAAGAAAATGAAATTGTAATTTATAATAGATATATTGATTAAATAAATTGCATTCAAATATAAAAATAATTCTTACAACTCAATAAAAAAGAAGACCACCCAACAAAAACTTCAACTGAAAATTCAGAAAGGAATGTATATACACACACATACACAGACACACACATATAGTCTGCCAGAAGGTACCCAGCCATATAATATGAGAAATAGAGACATTTATTGAAGAAGATACAAGAAACACTGTACATTAGACAATGAGGCCTCAGTCCCCTTCAAAGCAGGCACCTTGGGACCTCACACAGTTCTCCCAATCACCATCAGCTGCCCTGTCATCTTTTCCTGAATTTCATCAACAGTCTGAAATCTCTTCCCTTTCAAAGATGATTTTAGTTTTGGGAAAAGGCAGAAGTCACAGGACACCAAGTCTGTGCTGTAGAGGGGTTGAGTCACCTGTGTGATTTGATGTTTCACCAAAAAACTGTGCACGAGACATGATGCATGAATGGGTACATTGTTGTCATGAAGCTGCCAGTCACCAGTTGCCCATAGCTGCGGCCTTCTGAATCATCCAAATAGTTTCCGCAGATGAATGTTCAAGCTTAACGCAAAATTTAATGCATATCCATTGCTTCATTCACTCAGTCATTTTGAATGTGACGACCACACAGCACACATGCTCACTCAGTGGCATCTACGGCCCCCACTGACTAGTACAGTGAAGTCGTCATTGTTCACACATGTACATTCCAGTCCACTCTCCTTGGCTTCCAGGTTACATCAATGTCGCACTAACTGTTCTTGTTACATTAACAATGGTTGGACTTTTTCTGGACAGGAAAAATATCTATATCTATGTGTAGATATAGATATAGATGCAGACATTAATTTAAATTTCATGTAGAAGAGTGTGCAAAAACAGCCAAGAAATTTTCAGAAATAGTTCAGGGGAATTGTTTCAATCAAATTAGTGTGGCATTGGTAAAAGAAAAGAAAAATATGAGTGGCACAGAATAAAATACTCCTGAAACAGAGCTATATGGAAACTTAATACACAAAAAGAAAAAATGCTAATGTGGGAGAAAAAGGATAATTTACTAAATAAATGTTTCTAGCAAATTGGCTCCGTCCAACTAATAAAAAAAAAAATTTCTCCTTTGTATCATATGAGGGGGGAATCCCCAAAAAGTAATTTATTTATAAAACATTGTGTATTTATTCTACTGTGTTTAAACTTCAGACACCTTCAGAGTACTCCTCATTGGACGAAATACACCTATCAAGACTTTTTTCCACTGCTCAAAACAGTTTTTGAGTTTGTCAATTTTGATGCCTTTATAGTGCTTCTGCCATTTTTTTTTTGTTTCACCTCTTCCACATTGGCAAAATATTTCCTTTTGAGGAATTTTCTCACCCAGGGAAACAAACAAACAAACAAAAAGCAGTTTCTTGGGGTGAGATCAGGTGAATAGGGAAGGTGAGGCATGGGGCTCATGCCATTTTGTGTAAAAAACTACTGACCACTCAGTGGAGTGTGGACAGGTGTGCTCGTAAATCACCCATCATGAAATGGGCAAATGCATTGAAATAGTCTTCAGAAAAATTCAGTGAAGCCAAATGCAGCCTCTCACAACAACATCAGCTGGTGCACTGATACAGCTCAGTTCCTAGCACACTCACCTGGTGGGGGAAGCCTGTGCTATAAGGGGCCTGCCCTCCAGAAGATAATTTCAGTTTGTTTTGGTCCCCCCTTGAATAAAATATTTTTTTAATTCTAAATCAATTAACTAAATGCAAATAATAGTAATAATTTTCAGAGAAATATTAAAGGTAAGGAGGACTTTCTTTAGCAAAACAGAAAATTTAGGAGATAAGATGAAGATAGATATATCTCACAACATTAATTTTCCCCATGGGAAGAAAAAAACACCATACTAAAATTTAGAAGAAAAATGCTTGTAACACATAAACAGTCAAACATTTACTCTCCCTATAATAAAAAGAGTGTTTACAAATTGATTAAATGAATGCAAACACATATACACATATGCTAATAGAAAATTAAGTAACTGTAAGAACTTATTTGGATAAATATTTAGAAAGATGATAAAATAAAGGAAAAAATAAACAACTGAGACTATATCCAATTAAAAAACTTATACACAGCTAAGAAAACCATCATCAAGATGAAAAGGAAACCAACTGTATGGGAAAACATATTTGTCAATGATACATTGGACAAGGGTTTGATCTCTAAAATATATATAAAGAACTCACATGACTCAAAACCAGGAAGAAAAACAATCCAATTAAAAAGTGGGCAAAGGACCTGAACAGACACTTCTCCAAAGAGGACATAGAGAAAAATGCCCATCATCACTAGTCATCAGAGAGAGGCAAATTAAAAACCACAATGAGATTTCACCTCACACCTGTCAGAATGGCCATCATAAACAAATCAACAAACAACAAGTGCTGGTGAGGATGGGGAGAAAAGGGAACCCTAGTGCACTGTTGGGAATACAGACTGGTGCAGCCACTGTAAATGATACAGAATTTCCTCAAAAAATTAAAAATGGCACTGCCTTTTGACCCAGTGATTCCACTGCTGGGAATATACCCTATGAATCCTGAAATGCCAAATAAAAATAATTGTGCACTGCTGTGTTCATAGTAGCACTATTTACAATAGCCAAGAATTGGGAAATGCCTAAGTGCCCATCAGTAGATGAGTGGATTAAAAACCTGTGGGGCTTCCAGTTAAGATGGCGACATAGACATCTTACCTCTTTGCACAATCACATAGAGATTATAACTAAAATATACAACAACCATCACTCAGGAACATCAGAAATGGAGTTGAATGGAAGCCTGACAACTACGGAATTGAAGAAACCACATCCATCCAGATTGGTAGGAGGGACTTGGGCACATAATGGGCTGGCCCTACACCCATGTGGATAAAAATTTGGGAGGGATAGCTCAGGAGCGAGGGGTCCTAGACCCACACCAGTCCCCCCAGCCCAAGATTCTAGTGCCAGGAAGTTAAATCCCCACAACTTCTGGCTATGAAAACCAGCAGGGATTGAGTCGGTGGAGGAGGCTGCTGAAGCCCTAAGCAGTTGCTCTTAAAGAACCCACACATGAGCCCTGGCTGGTGTAGCTCAGTGGATTGAGCGCGGGCTGGGAACCAAAGGGTCCCAGTTTGATTCCCAGTCAGGGCACATGCCTAGGTTGTGGGCCAGGTCCCCCTGAGGGCCATGTGAGAGGCAACCATACATTGCTGTTTCTCTCCTTCTCTTTCTCCCTCCCTTGCCCTCTCTCTAAAAATAAATAAAAAATAAAATCTTTAAAAAAAAAAAAAAAGAACCCACACATGGACTCACCTACTCAGAAGACTCGCTGCCTCTGAGCTCCAGCACCAGAGTGGCAGCTTGAAGGGCACCCGTGGCATACAGGAAGAGACGGAAGTGTCCAACAGAGGGGCGAGCAGAGGCCATTGTCCCTTTGCTGAGCCTTCCCTACACAGAGCCAGCAGTCTGTGTCCCGGCTACCAAACGGAGGCATTAATTTTTTTTTTAATTTCTTTTTTTAAGGAGAGGAGAGGGAGGGAGAAAGAAAGGGAGAGAAACATCGATGTGAGAGAAAAACATCAATCGGTTACCTCTTGTACACTCCCTGACCAGGGACCAAACCCACAACCCAGGCATGTGCCCTGACCAGGAATCAAACCAGTGACCTTCTGCTTTGCAGAAAGGTCACCCAGCCAACTGAGGCACACCAATCAGAGCTGGAGAGATTAATTTTTGATAACTTGATTAGATAAATATCTAGTATAACCCAGGTCTCTTAAGATCCATGGTAGAAATTTCTCTTGCAAAACCAATATCAGATTTTCCTCTCTTTTTAGACAAACAAGAAATTACACTTCCTAGCCCTAATATAATTAGGCGAGGCCATGTAACTGGTTGCTGGCAATGGACTAAAATAAGTGGAAGTGACACATGTCCCTTGTCGGAAGAAGCATAGCTGAACAGGGATGAGACCTTCTCTCCGCCACACTAACCAAGAAAGTCTCCACCTTTATGGTGCCGCGATGAGATGGCAGAGCTTCTGTTAACCTGTATCCCCAAGCGGCTGTGAGAGAGACTGCATGCTCCTTCCTGCCCCTCGCCTTAATCAAACTGCATTTCATACATGAGCGAGAAATAGAACACTGGTATGCTAAGTCACTGATATTCCAGGCCTTATTTGTTACTACAACATCCCTGGCTTATCCTGTCTAATGAAGTTTCAACCCCCCCTCTGAGAATCTGAGAGTATTCTGCACCCACTCCCAGCTACCTGCATGGTCCAACATTTTCAGTAAAGAATGTGAACAAGCCTCTTCATGGATCCCCCACCACAAATGGATATTTAAAATTAAACAATATTCAGTTCCTTCCTAGCATACAAAATGATAGTGCGTTGGGGGGGAGGTAGAAATACTACTGTTTTGGGTTGTAATGGTTTAAAAGTTTTCTAGTTATGCAAATAAACGTTGGTGAGTTGATATAGGAAAAATCAGTTGAATGATTCCTAAATTGTTTATGAAAACAAGATTCTCTCCCAAAGCTCACTAGGTCTTATTAGGCATAGCTTACTCCCCAGAGGAAAGAAGGAAACAGCTGAGCATTTGCTAAATGGGCTGGCTTACCACAGCAGAAGACAGGGACTGATAGAATTGACTGCTCTACCTGGGACTTGAAGTTGTGAACGGAAAACAAGTAACCTTTAGCATTCTGGTTGTTTACTTTAGAGAAAGTAACTTCTTTTTTCGGGGGGCAGCAGGGTGGGGGGAGAATCCTTTCAAGATCACTGAGAAAGGACTTCTTAACATCAAAAGGCTCTTTTAAAAAACTGTGTTGGTGAGAGAAATAAAAATGAATCAAAAACCTTCAGACAGATTAAACATTGAGTGTTTTCCATTTCCCGAGAGAAATTTAATTCATAGTTCTGAAGTGTTCGTGAATCAGTCAATCACTCACATAGTGTTTTCGGGGGGGCTGTTTGCACTGAGGCTAGCTCCTGGCCTATGAGGAGAGATGACATCCGTCCTCCACGACTGGCCCCATTTGTTTTGCTTCCCATTGCATCCCACACGGCTCCCTCCTTTTCAGCTTTGCTTTTCTCTGCCCCGTGTCTCCTTTGGAGCTCCTACTCCTGCTTCTTCTACTACCTGGTAGCTATTCCTTGGCTAACCAGGGCAAGTCAGAACTTCTTGCCCTTCTTTCTATCACCAATTAAAATATAATGAATATATAGTTTAATTTTTAGTTCTTCAGAGCTCAGCTGATTGTATGCATCAAGAGTGATAATTTGTTGATCTAAAAAAATGGCAGTTTCTTCATTCCAGAGCACAAGGATGTCGGAGGTCTTTGGGGTTCAACAGCAAAGGACGCGCCTTTGGGCAATGCGTATGGTCCTAAGACAGTCAGCAGGGCAGATGCAGTTCACCCTCCCCACTAGCGCAGAAAGTGATAAAACAGAGGTAGAATGTTTCTTGGAGAAACAGAGGAAGCTAAGATATTTAGTTTACAGATGAGACTGCACAGAGCGGATCAAACGCTGCTTTGAAAGGGCTCGTGTGCTGGAAATGAAATGGCTCTGTTTGCAGAAGCCCTGAAGGGTGGGACTAGATCAGTAAGTGGAAGGCACACATGGGGGCAGAAACATTTAAATCAATACAAGAAAGGTTTTGTTGTTGTTCAAACCAGCAAAAGATTGGAAAGGTTTCTACACTTCAGTGCGAAAAATATAAAGTATAATTATATTTTATAAAATATAAATTATTGCATGAACCATAAAACTAGATATCAAAAAGACTAACAAATAAGGAGGGTTAAGAAAAATAGCCTGCAGTTTTTAAATATGCTAATAGTTGTCCAGCACAAATAACTGAGTCCCTTTTATATTAATTTGACTGTCCAATCCCAAATAATAGTAGATCTTATTACTATCCTCATTGTCGTCTTACAGAGGAGGATACTTAGGCAGAGAACTTAAGAAAAATTAAGAAAAACGTTTATTATTACCTACTAGTTACTAGAGCCGGGATTTTGAAACAGGACAGTCTAGTTCCCCAGTCTGTGTTTTATTTGCGTAACTATTGAGATAGAAAAAATAGATTGAGATTCACAGAGGAAAACGAATTCAAAGATGTGTAAGAGCAAGATGACTGGGCCATAAGCAAAGCAGAGATAGTAAATAAAGTACAAACATCAACAAACAAACAAACAGACTCATACATATCTCATAGACTGATGGGATGGAATCATAATGTGTCTCTGGAAGGATTAGTTATTCCTTGTTCAAAAGAAATAGGTTGAATTGAAGGAGAGAAATGGAAATGAGTAAAATATGCCTGCTCCTTAGAGCTGCAAAGCAGGCAGGAAGCTCACTGAGATAAGGTCAGAGGGGCTTAGCTACCTGCCCGCTGGCCAGAAAAGGGGATGTTAACAGTGCAAACCACAGAGGTAAGCTATTGAAAACATGACGGGGTGAATGTGTAAACACTAGTTGGCAGCCTTGCTCTTCTAAAGACAATGGACTTGACAAATTCTTGACTTAATGAAAGTTGCTGACTCAAAGGTAGAGGAAATAATGAGATTTAGGTCTACTCTGATTTTAATTTTGGTCAATGAAAATTTATTAGGATATAGAAGTGAAAGTCTCCTGGCAAGAAAGTGGGATGCGATAATGGGATTCGAAAGACCAAATGATGTTGGCACTGGGTATGGTCAGCCCTGAGGCTGGGCTTTAGGGAACACAGTTTCAGAACTGGCCCCATGCATTCCTGCCAATTATATAAGTAGTATTTTTACCACTTCCTTCAAAGGCTACAACCTCAGGATACTTCTAATCTGCTTATGTCTTTGTGCATTTTCTGTTATTGTTTTCATGCTTTTTAATGCAATAGGTATTTTAAACTCCATGAAATATTATGATATTGTTTTGCAAGGTCAGTTTTATTAACATTTACCTATATATTTACTCTCTCTCATGTTCCTTATTCCCACCAACATCTCTGCTTTCATCTGGGCTCATTTTCCTTTTACCTAGAGAACTTCTTATATTGTTTTTCTTTGTTAAATCAATCAGTCTATTGATGACAATAACCCAGAAGTCATTTAAGGATGTTGTCTCCACATATAGACATCAAAATTGGTAGTTGTTTTCTTCCAGCACTTTAACAATATTACTCAACAGTATTCTGTTTTATTATCACTTCTGATGGGAAGTCACCCGTCAGTATTATTGTGGTTTCTTTTAAGATTAATTTTTTTTTCCTCTGTCACTTTTAAGGTTTTCTCTGGGTCTTTGCTTTTCAGCCAGTTAGCTATGTAAGATTTTCTTCAAATTGAGGTTTTCTAAGCTTCTTGAGTTTCTGATTTGAGTCTTCCTTAAGTTATGGAAAATTATCTACTATTATCTGTTCAAGAATGGCTTCTGTCTCAGTCTATATTTTTTTGCTTTTTTGAATTCAGTTACATGAATGTTAGAATTTTTGAGCATGCCCTACAGGAGCCTTACATTTTTGTTCATTTTTTACCTTCATATTTTCTTCCTCTGTGCACTTCACTAGGTATTATCTTTAATCTATTATCCAATTTACTACTCCAGTCTTTCCGTGTATCCAATCTATTATTAAATGCATTCACTAAATTCTTCATTTAAGATATCATATTTTTTTCAGTTCCAGAATGCGCATGACTTCCTTTTATAGAGTTCAGTTCTTTTATTTTCTTATATATTTTTCTATCTTTTTCTGTTTTGAACATATTAATTAGAGTTATTTTAAAGTCTGTGTCGGTGCGCCTTATGCGCTGATCATTTTTGAGCATGCTTCTATTGCCTACTCTTTTTTTTCCTGACCAGGGTTTTTTTTTTTTTTTTTAAGATTTTTATTTATCTATTTTCAGAGAGAGGAGAAGGGAGGGAGAAAGAGCAATGTATGGTTGCCTCTCACACGGCCCTCACTGGGGACCTGGCCTGCAACCCAGGCATATGCCCCGACTGGGAATCGAACCGGGACCCTCTGGTTCCCAGCCCGCGCTCAATCCACTGAGCTACACCAGCCGGGCTTTTTCTGACCAGGTTTTATTACACAGAGGGCATGGGGCTCAGTCCTTCTTGAAGGCTGCTGCCTTCCTCATGGCGGCAAGCACGTTGCTCAGCTCCTCTCTCTTCCTCTTGGCCCGGATGTGTGTCCCCACCCTTTTCTTGATGAACTTCAGGGCCCTCTTGTCCTTAGAGACCTTGAGCAGCTCCATGGTGCACCGCTGGTAGGGGGCAAAGCCACACACCTCTCGGATCATGTCCCACACGAACTTGGCGTGCTTGGTGAGGCGCCCGCGGCGGCGGCTGTGCCTCGGCTTGCTCATGTTCTTTGTCACTTTGTGGCCCTTGTTGAGGCCCACGGACATGGGGGTAGCAGAGAGCCATGGCTGTCGGTCCTCAATGGCGGCCGGGGCGGAAGGGCTGACACTGCGTGGAACTCCCCTACTTTCTTTTTATTGATTGTTCATCACATGGTCTTGCCTCATCTCATGTCAAGAGGTTTAATTTTATTGGGAACAAAAAAACAATAGTGTTTCCAGGTGAGAGTATCTTCCTCAAACAGGTTTAATCTTTCCTCTGCCAGGTAAAGCAGATCATACATGCCCATAACACAGCCAGGGACTGAGCTAGGTTGAGGCTGGGTTGCGGTTTTGCTAAGCTTCGCTCCGCCTCCAGCTCACCAGCTCACCACTCTTCCCATGATATGGGCCTCCAGAACATCTGGGGATGGTCGCTTGTCTTTGACTCTTTGATCTTGAAATTCTGCAGGCAATTTGGCTCAGGCATGCTATCTCAGAGTCGTTATTTCATGAGAATGCAGAAGATTTCACTGTGCTTTCCAGGGGCTTTAGACTTTAGCCTCTCATATAGCTTCAAAACTAAGTAAGTCCCTTGTGTAGGCAACCAGTCATGTGCTTAAGACCTTTCAGTTTTCCAGTATTGTCATAGGAACCCTGAGCCACTGTTAAAAGCTTTGTCGGTTCCTTTTTCTCCCAGCAATGACCCTCTGCCTAGATGAGGTGCCAATGTCCAGCCCCTACCCCATGCCCAGGAACAGAAAATATTTTCAATGAAAGTAAATTTTGCTGACCCTTAGATAAATGGAATAGTCTGTCCTAAATCCAATAATCATCGTTTCTTTTGATTTTGGGGGTACTATAAATATCTGGTTTCCCTCTCAACTCTCTGGCTGTTCTGGGTTTTCTAATTATAGTATTATTTCCCCCACTAATCTTTAAATATTTGTATTCCTCTGGGTTTGATATTCCTATCTCTAGCACTTAACATAGAACCTTTTACCTATGAGCATTTGACATGGCTATTCGATTAGGAAAATGATTTGCATTTTAAAAAAATGGAAGAACGTATATAAAACCAGCAATGCGTAGAAATTAGTGGTTTCATGCCATGGTTAGAATGGAAACAGGCAGGCTGGCATCCCCACTACACTAGCCCTTCTTTCTAGGAAGGAAGAAAATTAACGATGAAGAATAGAATTGGCGCCTGGGGCAGATATGTGGCTGTTAAGAAAATCTGAATGGAAGGAGGGGACAGCACAGACTAGCTGATGTATTTTATTTCCACCTTCTTCAGTGATCTCAACCAGGTAATGGCAGAATAATTATAATCAACAAGAGCTGGAAGTTTCAGATGGGAGTTAAAAGGGTCCATGTTTTTTGCACCAGTCAAAAGCTTTTGCCAGGAGCTTAAAAGTATGCAGTTGGAAAAGAAACGTGCTTAACTTTATAATACTCCAAAACTTTTGATTTAAAAAAAAACTCTCCTTTTCATTAACATCTATTCCCTCGCTAAGCACAGATGCATACCATTGCTTTAAGGACCTTCAAGATACAGTTAAAAAGTTAAGAAGTCAGCTACACTGCAAAGGTGGAGTGCTGAGTCTCGGTATCTTGGACAATACCGACCATACCATATCAAATGCTCCCTGAACATGCGTTCACCAAGAGAGTGGACAGCGTCCCAGAGCTGTACTCAGAGGAGGACATCCAGTAAACGACTAAAATTACACCATAAACAACCCAAAAAGAAAACAAAAAATACTCACATGGAAAATTGATAGTTGAGTGTGTGGTTGATATCCTTAAGATCATAAATATCATGGATTATTCATGACAACACCTAGCATTTGAGAATCTACTATATGCCGACACTGTGTCAAGCATTTTACATATATTTTTTTCACTTAAATCTCAACAAGCCTAGGAGGTAGGTATTGTTGTAACTGTTTTAGAGAAGAAACTGAGACTTAGAGACTGTAGTGTAGGAGCAAGTTCTGGAAGCCAGACTGCTGGAGAGAGAAGCCTGGTTCTCCCTGTCACTAGCTACGTGGTCTTGGGCAAGTTACTTAACCTCTTTGCCCCAGGTTCCAACATGGTACAAGGAGATAATACTTCAGTGTAAAGGAGCTGGCAAGCAGTAAGTGTTAAATGTGTATGACATTGGGTACATTACTCAATAATAACTAGTCCAAGGTCACACAACTTAGAGATAGCAGGGCTGGGAGTTTTATCCAGATTCTAAAGCTGGTATCTTAACTGGCATGTTCCAGTGATACCCCAAGTTAGACTGTGGTCTTTCTGGTACATTTAGCTAACAATTAGTATGTGCTTTATTTGGTTTCAGAAAACTCTGTAAAATAGTATCAACTGTTTTCATTCCTTGTTGTTTATTCAGTGTTTCTGGCAGAGAACCAGATACAGAAGAGGCCGCGGAGACCTGGCAACGTCCAGAAAAGAAGAGTCTGGAGCTATGCCTGCTGAGCAGGAGTGAACAACCACTGAGTCACAGTCCCCCGGGGGCTGGATTTTATAAGGAAAGATAGGTTTGAGGCCACGCAGTTGCCGATAAACTACATGCTTCGCGGTAGAAGAGAGCAAAACTGAAAGAGACAGCCTTCATTCCTCTGCTCTCGCACTTTATTTGCATTGTCCTCTCTGAGTCTGATGTTCAGGGCAGTTTTCATTTGTAGGGTAATGTTGATTGTTTTCTCTTCACGAATAAAACAGAGAAGTGATACTGCTGTTGCTTGAGCTCTGCTTTTGTTCCCCATAGAGAATCAGACGTGTGTGTTTTTTAGGGTATTTCCTGGACTTATTTTTAAATGATCCTTTCTTGTTCCAGAGCAAGTTGGTAGTAAAACTATGATAGCGTCAGGAGGACTGAGAATTTCATAACTCCGTGTTGTCGGGTATCACTGACACTCTGTAAATCACATTGTGAAGAAATGCTGGCTCTCGAGTGTTCTGATGACCGAGTGCATGTTTACAAACACCAATGGCCGTGACTCTGGAGACCTGACTTTGTAAAAAAGACAGGACAAACCAACATGGTTTGCCACGGTCTGCCTTCCATTTCAAGTAGGAAGCAAGGCGAATATACCCCCCATTGACCTCGTCACACCCCAGCCCAGAACCGTATACTGTCCCTTGTCTACTGAATGCCTCAGTTTTGCTTGGAAGATTCTGGCAAATATCACTCCATACTCATCTTCTACTATTTCATCTCATGAACTCTGTCCTTGAGGCACACTGGACAACTTGTCCCTTCCCAAACAAGCTTGTCATTGTCTTTTAAACCAGCTAGCATCTAGTTAGTGAGCACTGTTGTGGGCATTGTGCTGGGTGATGGGCCTGTAATGGACTTGCCCTTGTAGGTTCTGGAAGGGAAGACTGGTGTTCATTACAAGTGTGCTGAGTCCTACGAAGTAAGGCAAAGCACTCTGGGAGGATAAACCACAGGCAAGCGATCTGGTGTGAGTGTCAGGAAAGGCATCTGTGAAGAAATAACTTTCAGTTACAAGATCAATACATTATGGAAACCTAGTGTAGGACATGGTGACTATAGTTGATTGTACACTCAAATTTTGCTAAGAGAGTAGATTTAAAGTGTTCTCACCACACACACACACATACACATCAGCCAATGGATAGGTTAATTACCTTGATTGGCATAGTGTTTCACAATGGATAGGCATATCAAAACATCACACTGTACACCTTAAATATATATGGTTTATGTACTTGTCAATCAATACAATGATTGTTTGTCAGTCATACTTCAGAAAAGCTGAAAAACAAATAGAAAAGAATTGATCCTAGCTATTCCAGAGACAAGATTGTGGACGAGTTACCCTTCTGGCTTTCTGAATCTGGTTTGCTGTTTTCTTGCTTTGTAATGTTGCTGCTGCTCCTTCTTACCGAACAGTGAGTTGGCTGCTGTGGCTTGTCAATGTGAATGATTTACAGAGCTGTGTGATGTTATAGTAAATTCTCCATACATTTAGAAAATTGTAAGTGAAACAGCATTTCTATTTTTCTATACTGGTTGTGCATACTTTTCTCCCTTTAACTCATATTTATTTCTCTGATCAGCTAATTGGGAAAAATGGATTCATTTGGACCATTTACTCCCACTCTGAAGAAGAGCTTTCTGTCTACATGTAAAAGTATAGGAAACCTTGTTTACCTGGCATTATTTTGGTTCTCTACTACCATTCAGAGACTTCTTGAAAACAACACAAAGTAATAGCTTTTGTGCTGGGCCACCTGGAAGCCTTGACATCAGATGAGTCTGTGGATGCTGTAGCAACTGCAGTTTTGTAGTCATGGTAACAGACTTGTGGCTCCAGAGGCAAAACCAAGGAGAGTTAAGCATCACTATATTCTACCTAAGCTCCTCTGACCTTATCAGGAAGCAGTGAGATCCGTATGTTCCTCCAAGCGCACGTGTCCCTCAGTAGGGAGGGAAAATGGTGTATAATGTACTTCATTTGAATGTCATCCTTGGATTATTCAAACAAGAGAATCCTTATTCTAGTTTCATGGATTAAAGGGTAGGTTTTTTTAAAAACTATATTGTTGATTTCTATTACCCAGGAAGATTGTTACAAAAGCAGAGCATATAACATGCATGTTGTGAATGTGTGATTACTACATATTTCAGAGGAGTAAAATACACACGTAGATTTCTCTTCATGACACAACGGGAAACCCCAGGAGACCTGGAAATAATTTTCATCTGTTTTGTTGAATATTTTCCTTTAATGCAGGATGGTAATAAGGAACATTGTCCTCTTTCAAATTAATACACCACACTAAAATTGCAGTAGCAAGAAACAAATCATGATTCAACCTGCACCTGGACTGCGGTGCCTTAGAAAGTCTTTGGACTTTCTCAAGTTCAAAAGCATGAAATGGAGAGGGCAGGCTAAGCAACCCATTCAAAAAATGGCATAAATAATCTCCTTTTCAGTTAAGCTTTCCTAGCTGTGCAGGGATATATTACATGTGACTGCATAACTTCATACACAAACGTGTAACAACAAATCAAATGCTGTTTCCAGCCATATCTCCTTAACTCTCATTGTTTACCGGAACTATTTTACACTTCACAGCATATTTCATATTGAAAAAAGGTAGCCCAAAATATTAATCCTTCAATACTATTTGAGTTACAGTTATCCTTTTTTAAAAATCAGTTTTAATTCATTCTGTTCTATTAGTGTCTCCAGTCCAGGCCAGTATAAGACAGAAACTCCCCAAGGAAAATGACCCTTTATAAATTAGCTCTAGTTAGATGAATTTCTAATGCTTCTAAAAGACCCCAATTCATAAGAATAACTCTTTATTTCATGCATCCCACTAATGTGTGTGAAATGCCTGTTATGTTTTCTGTGAAATTCTGTTGAAGACACAAAGATGAGCAAGACACGGCCCTCGCCCTCAGCAAACGTGCAAACCAGATGGACCGAAATGGATGTCGTCTTTGGTGCTGGACGGTCCTCGTCAGCAGCACTTCAAAGCCACTGCCAACAGGATGTAAGGAGAACTGAAGGCTAAATCCCCATTGATTTCCACGAGTTCATGTGCTTGTTTGGTTGTTTTTATTCTGCTGAATTTAGGCTCTGAAGTATTTTAAATTCTTTTTTAAAGCAAGCTATTATGTTTGAGATAGATTTGATTAACAAGCATTTTGCAATCACGTATGTACTGTTGCTGACAATTTCTTCTTATCACCAGTTTATAAAACAGTGTCTTGGATATTTTACTGGAATGGAAAGTTTTTCTATCAGGGGGATCACAGATGTTTGCTTCACTGCACCATGGGCGCCACGGTCTGCACCAGATGTAGAAGGTGTCATTGGTGAAGATGTTGGAACTGTCATGAAATGGGCAGCGAAGAGAAAATGTTAAATGAAACTCAGATTCAGTGAACTAAACTTACAAGAATTCGTTGTCCAAGAAATGACCTCACGCTTCAATTTTGGGCTGGTTGTTTGAAAAGTAAAAGCCAAATAGAGAACCCTGAACTTGTCATTTGGGAAATTATCTGACCTAGCAATGAGTCCTCCTGATAATTTACAGTTATATGCTCCATGTCATTTAATGTTAGCATCGTTTGGTCATTATAATATTTACTAATACTTGATAAGCAGCACAATTGAAAGGAAGTTTCATAATTACAAAAATAATCTGGCTGAAATGGACCTTAGATTTGTGCAGTCCAACCGCATCATTTTGTAAATGGTGACGTTGATGTCTGTAAGTTTCCTTCCAGTTGAAAATCTCAGATTTCACTATTTCTTGGCAACCCAAACACATGGAATAATTGTTTTTACTGTTTGGCATCAGTGTTGACTTGCAGTCAAATCAAAGTTCTCTGCTTTTAGGACACATTTGATTTACTTTAATTACTTTCTCACTTTATTTTTTCCTTCAGCTTATTTTATTTTAGCTTCTCTAAGTCAAAGGATGGTTATACTTTATGAAGAGTTATTAGAGAAAGCCATTCAATAAGACTCTGCAAGGCGGCATATCCTTAACGTACATCGATTGGACGTTAACTTAGGTGGGGGGAAGAAATGAGTAACAGTGGTGTCAGGTTTTATAGGAAATATTTTGTATTTCCTGAGTCCATCATTTCTTCTGCATTTAGAGTTTTTGTCTCTACTGTGTGGTGGCTAGTCTCCATGCCTCCCCATTTTCAATGGTAAGCGTTATACCCATGTATATTTCTCCCTCAAAAATTTGGGCCAAGAAAATGTGCATTATACACAGCAAAATACAGCATTTCCTTACCCCTTCTTCAGTTCTCTTTTTAACCACCTATAAACTCATCCTTCTCTTTATGAGTGTCTTAGTGGTAACCCAAATGATATCTTCATGAGCTATCATTTAACCTGCGTTGTCTGAATATGAATATAACTCATGGTCCTGTGAAACTGTTCTGATTCTGCAGAGGAAATTTGTGTGAAGAAAACAACACACACACTGATGTGGTCTCCTGGGGACAAACAAGTCTCTTCTTCAGGCAGACTATGATTTGAGAAAATTTGCCTTCAGCTTCCCTTTATCGGCACCTTCATTGTGGGGGGGCAGTGCATCCCTGTTGAAGTCAGTGACCACATGGCACAGTCCCTTCATGTCTTTGGAAACTCTATGGAGGAGTCTCCTTACTCACAGTCCATTAAGCTCTCATGCTTTCCTTCTGTCTCTCCCCTTTGAAAACTTATTTCCTCTGGATATTATCCTCTCAAAATGCTGGTCTCTGAAACTAGCTACAATCTTCTAAATTATTAGTCTAGAGAATTAATGGAGGATAATAGCTTAATGCGCATCTTAAAAGGACTCTTCAATGCTTTCACCTAAACGAGCAAGGAATTTCTAGTATTGCAGTGTGCTGGCTGGGGATATTTTAAGAATTCATACTTTCCTACGTATGTCCTTTAATTCATTCGGTGTATAGTTGCTTACCATCAACTGGGAGCCATTTCTGTTTACCCGACTTAGACGTTTATATCTGGTGTGTCCGTGGAAAAACTAACAATAATAACCCTCGTCCATTAAGAGTCTATTATAAGCCTGAATTAGTTTGTTTGAATTGCTATAACAAACTACCACAGATTGAGTAGCTTATGTTACAGAAATTTATTTATCATAGTCCTGGAGACTACAAGTCCAAGGTCAAAATGTCTCTCTCTCCTTTGCTTGCACACCTTCTTGCTGTGTCTTCACATGGTATTTCCTCTGTGTGGGGGTCTGCATCCCAATTTCCTCTTCTTGTGTGGAAGAATCTACCAGTCATATTGGACTAGGGTGCATGCCTATGGCCTCATTTTACCTTAATTGCCTCTTTAAAGGCTCTAATTCCAATACAACCACTGCAGGTTAGGGTTTCAACACGTATTTTGGGAGTTTCCAATTCCACCCATGACAATTTCACATTGAAGTAAACAATTTACATGTGTTCTCTTTCATCACTAACAGGATCTAGAAAGGTTTATTTTATTGTTTAAATTTTTCTGTTAAAACCATGAGAATAAGGAAAATAAATAACTTTTCCAAAGTCATCTAACTACTAGGCAGTGAAATTGAAGATTGAACTGAGCTTTATAGCTTTAAAGTTCACACTTTTCTGCTATACCACTCTGCTTTCAGCTAAGATTCATAGCCAGTCCCACTGCTTCATGACCCAGTCCTGGAATATTTTACTTCATGGAAGACTAAGACTTCACTGATATTTGGGCAAAAATTCTCCTAGAGAGAATGTATTCAAGAAATAGAAAAACAGACTATTTTTCTATAAGTCAGATTCCTTAACTTAGTTAATATTAAAGAGGATTTGGCTTTTTTTCTCAGTAGCAAGGAAACTTTGGAATGTTAGTTTTTATACAAGCAACAGTGATATTATGAGACATCGATAGAAATGTTAAAATCAACAAAGTGGCATTAATTAGCATGTGTTTGTCTAGTCTCTAAACCCACCAAAGGGTGCAAGGTGAAGTAACTCAGAATCCCTCATATTTTATGAGAAAGGCAAACCACAAAATCCTTAAATTTTCCCCAATTCAAACATTTTTTTCAAAGGAAAGAGTTTTCTGAGCATAAACCAAGTCCAGAAATGTTTGTTAGTCCCTTTTGTTGTATCCTTGGAAGTGAAGACAAAATGCATCCTTCTTCATTCAAATTCTTTATTTTTCCCACTTTTCTGTTATAGAATATAAAAGTGAGAACCTCATGGTAAGAAATGTGTGACTTGGTGAGGCAACTGTGAGAGGTCAGTTCTTTTATTCATACTTTTTTGCAGCACAGCATGTTTAAATGAAAAAAGAAATAGAAGTCCAAAACTTCATTCCAATGACAAAATAATAAAAAAGAGGATAATAAAAATGAAATTCTTTTATCTCAGCTCATAGTTAAGAAAATTTGTTATAGCATTCTAAAAAAAGAAGATATTGAGGAGGAAGAGAAGAATACAAAATTAAGGTTTGGATATTAGGGTGATGAACTTAAAGATAAGAGGTTTTGAAGTTGTCATAAAAATCTTTCTTTCTAGTACTATCCTTATTAAAAAAATACGAGAAATACTATTTCCTGCCTATAGTGGTAATGGTCACAAATTTCCTTTATTGTGGTATAGTATTACACTGGAATAAATTTACTGCTACTGAGTGATGATGAAAATATCATTTAGCAATAGAGGAAAAGAGAGGAGTGGGTTCCTCACACATAATAGTTAAAAATTAGTAACTTTACCAAAGGTCAGCTGTGTAAGTCTGATTGTAAAACCCCACACAGAAGTATATTCACCCTGCAGAGGTCCCGAAGACCACAGTGGTCTCAGCGCCAGGGCTGGCACACAGCAGCAGCAGGCTAAGCCTGTAGATTGCATTTCATGTGGGTTTGTTAGTCTCACCCTAAGTCCTAGCCATTGACCTTAATTCTAAACACAGTCACATTGCTCTTACGTATTCTTGATCCATTGGTGCATTGGCGAGACTATGGATAGGTAATGGTAAATATAATTTTACTTAAAGAAATAGCTAGACAACTCAAAAAATTATAAGACTCTGAGGCAATTGAAGAAGATACAGATAAGTGGAATCACATATCATGATCATGGATAAGAAGAATTAACATCATTAAAATGTCTGTACTACCCAAAGCAATCCATACATTCAAGGCAATTCCTATCAAGATTCTAATGACACATTTCACAGAATCAGAACAAATATTTCAAAAATTTATATGGAACCACAAAGGCCCTGAATACCAACAACAATCCTGAGAAAGATAAACAAAGTTGGAGGAATCATGCTACCTAATATCAAACTATACAACAAGGCTAGAATAATAAAATCAGCATGGTACTGGCATAAAAACAGATACATAGATCAATGAAACAGAACAGAGAGCCCAGAAATAAACCCACACCTTTACAGTCAATTAATATTTGACAGAGGAAGCAAGCACATATAATGGGCTAAAGATAGTTTATTTAATAAATGGTGTTGGGAAAATTATACAGATATGTGCAAAAAAATGAAACTAGACCACCTTCTTATACCACACAAAGAATAAATTCAAAATGGATTAAAGACTTAAATGTTATACCTGAAACTATAAAAATCCTCGAAGAAAAAATAAGCAGTAAAATCTCAGACATTGCTGGTAGCAATATTTTATCAGCTATATCTCTCTAGGCAAGGGAAATAAAAGAAAAAATAAACAAATAGGACTTCATCAAACTATAAAGTTTTTACACAGCAAAGAAAGACAACAAATAAAAAGACAACACACAGGATGGGAGAACATATTTGCTGATATATCTGATAAGGAGTTAATATCCAAAATGTATAAAGAACTTATAAAGCTCAACACCAAAAAACCAAACAACCCAATTATAAAATGGGCAAAGACCTGAATAGACCCTCTGCCAAAGTGGACACACAGATGGCCAATAGACTTATGAGAAGATGATCAATGTTGCTAATCCTCAGAGAAATGCAAATTAAAACCACAATGAGATTTCCCCTCACACCTGTCAGAATGGCCATCATCAATAAATCAAAAAACGACATGTGCTGGTGAGGATGTGGGAGAGGGGATCCCTAGTGCATTGTCGGTGGGAAAGCAGATTAGAGCAGCCACTGTGGAAAGCAGTATGGAGATATCTCAAAAAATTTTAAATGAATTTGTCTTTTGACCCAGTAATCCCACTTCTGAGAATCCAAATATATCTGAAGGAACCTAAAACACTAATTCAAAAGAACATAAGCACCTTGATGTTCATTGCAGCATTATTTACAATTGCCAAGATATGGAAACAGTCCAAGTGTCCATCAGTAGATGAGTGGATAAAATAACTATGGGACACTCACACAATGGAATGCTACTCGGCCATGAAAAAGAAGAAAGTTTTACCCTTTGTGACGGTATGAATGGGCCCGGAGAACTTTATGCTAAGTGAAATAAACCAGTCAGAGAAAGACAAATGCCACCTGATTTCACTCATATGTGGAATCTAATGAATGAGATGAAGTAACAAGCAAAATAGAGACTGACTCATAGACAGAGAGCAGGATGACAGCAAAGAGGGAGAAGAATTGAGCAAAACGGAAAAAGGACTCATGCACTTGGACAACAGTGTGGTGATTGCAGGGGAAGGGCATATAAGGGGACCTAATGGTAATGGGAAAACATGAAAAAAATTGGAAAAAAATGAAGTGTAATGCACCGAAAATAATTAGAAATAGCTAGACAGCTGTTTCTCACATCAGAATATGGGAGGGAAGGACAGCCCATTGCAGGAACTCAGCACTGTGCTTTGGGAGTGCAGCCACACCCGCGGAAGCAGGACGCACGGCCATGAGACTTCTCAAGTTCTGTAGATTGGGATGGTGGTGAGGAGGACTTGGGATTAGGTATTTCTGGCCAACTAAATTAAGTTTATGCTTGATAGACCAGAAATTTCATTGTCAGTTTGAACCCAAAGGAGATCATTTCAATCAAATACATAAGAAATGGGTTTGCAAGTCTTGATATTCTCTGAACACAGAGCGCCCTGCCAGGAATGCGGGACATAGTAAAGGCATTCACAAGGCATAGCGTCCACCTAATAACTCGTGATGAGCAAGATTGTCATTCATTAGTTCACATTGAATAATAGTGCTTAACCTGTGTGGGAGTCGTAAATTCCTTTTGGAATCATTTGATTTTTGTCACAAAAACTTCTCTTCAGAAAACATAAAGCACAAGGATTCAACATTTTTGTAGACAACATGAAAGTATTCACAGGGCCATTATCCACCATTCATGGACACCAGCTGAAGAAGCTCTGACATAAAGTGACATACATTTCCATTGACCAGTATATTTGTATCATCAGTTCAGGTATTCAAATTCCAAGGAAAATAAACAGGGAGAAAGGTGTTTAACTTGGCTATTGCCAGATAACTGAGTAAAGAATATTAGATTATTTCATCCAAAGTAAGGCTGAATCGGTCATTGTGCTCACTGAAGAAAGTTGCATGTTGGCAGTAAGTAACCTTGGATGCCCTTTGCTGAGAAGCATCTCAAACTGAGAGGCATCAGTTTGATCTTGGACTTGCCCAGTCCAAGATCAAATGCCCTGGGCAAAGAGAACATCTTGTTTGCTCCACATGGATCAACTCTGAATATGTAGAATATCAATTCTTTTAAGGTCAGATCATATTATGTCACACCTTTATATAATATCGTTATGTTCCAAAAAAATTTTAAGACATGTCCAATCTCACATGGGCATATTGATTTCAAAAGATTCATTCAACAAATAGTTTTCAACGTAATGGATGGTGATGCAGTGTCTGGGCAAGACAGCCCAACCCGGACCCAGGTCCGGGGCAGAAAGGGGCATGAGTGTGCTCTGGACCCCAAGGGCCCAGCTGAGGCTAGACTCAAGGGTATCAGTCTAAGAAGAGGTAACAGGCCATATGTGGAGTACAATTAGAAGAACTGTGTTGGTATTTTGAACAACATGTCAAAAAGCAAAACTAAAAGACGTGGACATGGGCTGAATTCAAACCAGGCAAAAGAAATGAAGAGAGGGACAGCTCTATATGGCTAAATCCTGAGAGCTGCCTGAGCAAGCAGATGGTCCTAGAACCCAGCAGAGAGGAGAGATTGGGCTGGGTGACTAGTGAAGAGTTCAACAATTTAAGAGCATGTTTGCTTCATTCTGTCACTGGGGGTAATTGTCATTTGCCTACTCTCAACGTGTATTGTCTGTTTTAAAATAAGCAGGTCTCTGCTATGGGCTGTATCCTTTTCTTCTTCTTATTTTTGTATTTTATTGTTGTTCAAGTACAGTTGTCTGTGTTTCCCCCCTTCCACTCCCCCCTTCCACTCCCCCCGACCCCAGCCATCCCCACCTCCCTCCCGTGATTCCACCCCCACTTGGTTTTTTCCATGTGTCCTTTGTAGTTGTTCCTTTTTCTTTTCTTCAGTATGTGCTTCCTTCTCTTTTTTCCGCAGATGATGCACTGGAATCTTCCCAGCACAAGTTCACTGTTTGTTTCCCCAGGTTTCTCCGTCTTTCTGTGGGTAGCAAGATCAGACGCATCTGACTGATCCAGTGACTTGGCAATGACACTGCCTGCTGCCCTCCACTGCTTCTCTGTCCCATCTCCTTGAACTCAGTGCCAGCTCGCTGCTCACCTCCTGCTGTTCATCTCTCTCTCCCTCTGTGGAGCCAGTTGACCAGAGTCTTTGCCGCTAGATCTACTCCATGGCTAGGTTATATCCTGTCTTCCACTCCAGATTGTAGGATGTCTTGTTTTCATCCTCAAGGGTGGAGACTGTGTTTGATAGTCCACCTCAGAGGCCACTATGCCCTGTGCTTCTGCTCTGGATAGTATCTGAGAGGGCGGGCATTTGAAAGCAGCATCGGGAAGTGGTAAAAACTGTGCTGTTGCTGCTGGAGCCGCTGCTGATATCACACCAGCTTTGCTTCTCTGTGCCGACTGCCCACCCGCTGTGTGACCCTGATCCCTGGCCCTGCGCTGGCAACCCCCACGTTACGGAGAAGCCGTGGCTGAGAGGAGCAACCACTGTCATCTTGCCAAATGAAGCTCTGCTTGTGTTTCAAATGCCAAGGCTTTGCCTCTTCATGTTTCTTTGTCCTCCTTCAAGGTATTTTGCACCCACGTGCCCTGGGAAATGACAAAGGCTCTGAATTTGATCCTCAGACAAGTGAAGCTTGCTGGGTGAGGTGATTCGAAAACACCTTGCGCAGTTTCTCGCTTGGTTGTAGTCACTGCGAGAATGATTATAAACCCTCTTACAAAATAATGCTGTTGGAAGCTGAGGTATCCTTGGTTTATTTGAAAACCACCAGAGGCAGCCGTGGGACATTTAGTGACAACATGCTAATGAGATCTCAGTGGGTTACACTGATCAGATGGAAAATCAACAAGGACATCTCTCTGTCTGTTAGAGAGCGAACTGCCCAGATGAAAAAAATGATTCTAGAGTCATTTTTCTGCTTGCAATGTTTAGAATGAAAAAGAACGTACTGACTACAAAACGTTCCACTGGTAAAACTTGCTGACATGCAGTTTTGTTCTGTCCTCAGAGATCATCATGTCTGATGCTGAAAAGGGAAGAAAGAGCCCAGCCGAGAAAACAGCCCACACAGAGTTAGTGGCATTAGTAAGTGTACCGATTCACGTTACGTGTGCATGTGTGCACTCTGTTACGTATGGGTAAAGTACAATCACGCTGAGCAATCACGTTGTCTCCTGGCAACCATTGGCTTCAGCCTAAAAGCATTCTAGAGTAACTAACCATAAACCAGGTTAATCTGGCAAATTCTTGTTCTTAAAAAAAGGACTAACTACTGAGGCCCTTTTTCTGTTTCACTTACTACAAGGGTGTCATCGTCATTGGTTGTATTTTCTCAACGAGACTGGAAGACTCTGGGTGGATCAGTAACAGGCAGAGAAGAGGATATCCTGAATATCTTAAAATCTTTAATATCCTTGATATTGAAAATATACCTGAACTCATAACAAAACCAATATATTGTATAATACTGATGAGCACCCTGGTATGTTTATTTACTAAGAAATATATATGTTCATACAGGTGCATAGAGCTATGGGATAATTTTGTATATATTTTTGAAGAATGTTATGATTGTATTATAATTGTATTTTCAGAGAAAACTCTTCATAATGTTCAAGTTAAGTGAGTAAAGTATCCATT
>PVJI01014358.1:0-44418 GCA_004026765.1 Micronycteris hirsuta
TCCAGACATCATGACTGCAAATCAAGCAAGCACACTTAAGCTATAAACTGCAGGGTACAAAGAGTTATTTACAGATTACAATCTCACTAACATTTGACCAGGAGTCACAGCGTGCTCTCTAGGTCTGTTTTTACTTTACTACTTACTACATTTCTAACAGGACTTAAAATATTCTAAGGTTATAATATCCCTGTTACAAACTGAGAATACATTTGGTTTTCTGTATTAACCAAATTTCCATGTATAGTTAAATAATAAGGTAAATTGCATTCAAATAATAAGGTAATTACAAATTAGTTTTGTAACATTTCAGAGGCTTATCTGAGGTATTACCTGGAAAGATGTCTACTCCTTTTAAAACTAACATATAAGCACATGAAAAACTAACCTTATATTTCTTAGTGTATAATGTATCCTTACACACTCAGCTACCCTCCTGTGAACAGATGATACTGTTTTTGAATGCAATTTTATGGAATTGCTCTTGAAACTACCTTAGGAACAGAACAGCTGTGCATGATTAATGTTATTATAATAAATACTATGAAAATTTTATAACAAATTGTCAGCCACCATTACCTGCTACCAAAATAATTTATCACTTTTTAATTTCTTAATTCATAATGAATAGTTATCAACCTAATTAATTGCTTGAGGATTATTGAATTAATTGCCTTTTTGATTTAGTTCATTGGCCAGACTCTGATATGCTTGTAAAACCTATATTTTAAGTCTGTAAATCAACTGCTCTCTTTTGAAACAATGGATTTATGACTTAATTTCATATTCATGTGAATATTTTATGTATATTCTTATGAACTTTAATTAACCTTATTGAACTTTAGGAATAGAATTTGCAATGTTTCTACCCTAATATCTAATCCACGTGCAATCCAGACACTTTTGTACATAATGCCAGGAGAGATGTTTTACACATTTCGTATCTTTTTTCCCTCCTATAATTCATAGAAACTACATTTATTTAGCTTATGTGAAAGGTGGCTGTCGGAAGAAGCACAGGTGCATTGTTACCCCTTTGAGACATTGCGTTGTCACTAGACTATCATTGCTCAATATTGAAATTCACATATCTGTAATATGTATTAGGGTAATACGTTTTAAATGTTTAAGCCTTTTTCATGTATTAGTGAAAATAATACTAATTAAATAATGCCTCCCCTTCCTCACAAGTAATATGTGGTTTGGACACTCATTTTTTTACTTGTGCATTCCACAAAGACATTGTCTACAGGGGTCAGAACAGTTTTGGAGGCTTGCGTGATTATGAAAGAAATGGAAACAAAAGCAGGAATTAGTACAAGTTTTTACAGAACTGAAGTGCAGCAGATATCTTTGAAGATTTTTGATGTGAGGGTGGCAAAACTGCCCGAGAGGAAGAAGAGAGTATGTAAAAGAAGGAAGGAGGATCAATAATTCTGTTTCTCTGTCTACAACATTTGAACTACAATGTAAGATTCC
Organism: Micronycteris hirsuta; assembly: GCA_004026765.1. Taxonomy (NCBI): domain Eukaryota; kingdom Metazoa; phylum Chordata; class Mammalia; order Chiroptera; family Phyllostomidae; genus Micronycteris; species Micronycteris hirsuta. The sequence continues at coordinate 1,480 of PVJI01014358.1, forward strand.
TAGCATTTAAGAATGATTCTATTGCTGCTGGGCTCTGAATTGCTGACTAAAACTCTATTCTGCATGTCGTCGAATCATGTTTTACTGCCCCATATACCACATTTCAAGGATTTCTAACTAATAGTACTCTTAATTATGGCAAGTAATTGGACTATCTGTAAACAGGTTACTCCCAGATGAGAGGTCGGCAAACTGTGGGGCACTTCACAGTCCACTAAACAATGCCTTTATTCTTTAATTAATTTAATTTAATTTGTAATTTGCTTTGCACCTAGAAACACACAATCTTCATGAAGTTACCAAATAGTAGAATATCTGGCCCTGCTGCACCTAAGATGCTCATTGAATCTGGAAATCAGGCTGGATCAGCACTTTCTGGCGGCTGAAACAGCCTGGCATGGTGTCAAGCCCTTGGAGGAAAACACAGTTGGTGTGGGTGGTCACCACTGTTTCCCTCCCACCACTCCCCACTGCACTCTTCGGGGTTTTCCCGAGGACGACAGAGTATCTGTTGTATTCCAGTGATACCTTCTAGGTAATTTTTACTCTATTATGATTTTCCTTATAATTTAATATACTTTTAGTTTAATTTCCTAAAGTAATGCAGAGAGAAGAGTTTATTGAGAGCATATTCCCTGGCTGTAAGAAAAATGTAAATGAGGAGTGGAGACATTAAAATCATTATTCACGTTTTCTGTGACTGTGTCATCTCCACGTATGCCAAGATGACAGGATCTCTTCGGATCTGCACTCTGGGTTCAGTCAGAGTGTTGCTTTGCTTAAACTATGTTTTCAAAAATAGCATCTGAGGACTTCTTTCTCAGACGTTACATTCTGACAATTTGTGGAACTAAAACACTGAGCCAACTATTCATTGGTATGTATTCGGAGGACTTTTAAGAAGTTAAAGACAATGAGAAACACTTTGTTTCTCAGGAAGTATTATTATCCTTCTGAATACCAAGCCATTTCCCCTACTATGAATTTGGTCATAAATTGGCATGTACTATAAATCAGGCCATAGTACATTGTTTGCGTGACATTTTTGGAAAAGTCGTTAATGATTTCAGGGAAGACATTTGGGGAGCCATACATTCATTTCTTGCTGAAGTCGTGTGCCTTGGTTATCACTGGCAACCATCCTTCAAGCATCCAGCGAATTTGTCTTAGACTGAACCTGGAAACGTGATTGACAGTTTCAACAAAAGACAGCATGAAGAAATCATAGATCTTGAGTGAACTGTGACACTCTGGAGCTATTAGCAATGGTCACGGTGTGAAGGCTAATTTTCAAAACAAATTTAACAACCACTCATCTAGGAGGTAACTGAGTTAGCTCTAATTTTGCCAAAACTGATAAATATATTCCCAATGCCTTTACATACTGATCCGTGTATTATGCTCCAATTATTATTTTATACTAGAAAACAGATTGTTTTACATAAAAAAGATTATGTTTTTCTTTATATTAGAAAAATGGAGATATGGTGGGAGAGGGAATAAAAATCATTGAATATTTTGACTTTTCAGGGTCCTTATATTATACTGACAATGGTACTTATCTAAGTTATGAGCTATGACTTACCAATGAGGAAAATAAAAATTTTTGAGACATTTATTAGCAGTAGCATTTGTGCAGATGTAGAGTTTATTTACATTTTTACCTTGTTTATATGAAATAATTTCCATCTCAATGACTGACCATGATCTACCTGCAGTGGAAAGTCCTCACTCCTTTGTTGGTGGACTCTGTTATATGAGGTTTATATTCCAGGGTTGTTTCACATCAGTAGATATCACTGAATTTCCACTAAACTACAAACAAGTCTGGACATCTCCATCTTATCACTTCAGCTCTGCTTACACTTCACATCTTTTTCATAGTAAAAGTTATTAATATAATACTTTTGGGAATAGTAATGATGGAAAGAACAGAAAATGGGCTTTTGTACATTATTTAGGAGGCTTTTTGGTGATGGTAGATTTCATCATAAATAGAAATTTTCCCCCAAAGGGCTGAAAATGAGCATTTACTTAAATTGATAGGATGGCAAAAGATACACCAGAAACTAATGACATTGAAAAGGACTCCCCTCAGGTACCTACCCTGTCAGCGTTCTTAAAACTTGAGGCAACCAGGAGGTCAGAATTCTAGGAGACTTTCTTCAAACATAAGGACACGCACATAAGGGATTACTCTATTACCGTGCCTAGTTCCTCCATTAAAAAACAAAACTGACATTTCTGATGTATACAAAGTTAAAAATGTAGTTCTTAAAAAATGCAAACACAAATATTCAACTGTATATGTTTTTGCATTATTTATTCTGTATTTTCAGCAACAAGTTGAGTCCAGCACTTAATACTAGTTACTGGTATTATGGTAGAAACATGCATTGTATATCATGGACTCGTCCAATACAATAAAGTGAGTCCATATATTGTCATGAGTTCATATCTATGTCATATTGTTAAGTAAAAATGCAAAGCATGTTGCTAAGCAAGATGATTATAAAATGTGTAAATATATAAATTTTACTATATATGTAAATGCACAGAAGGTGTTTACCTCACATGATATCATTTTGTTTTTACTTTTACCACTATAATATTTTATATGTAATTTTAAGGGCTTTATTGTTTTTATATTTATTTTCCCTAACAATGGTTCTTAATTTTTTCCTCACAAATCTCTTTGAAGATACAATGAAAGGGGCATCGCTTTTTCCTTAGAGACTGTTTTAAAATATTACAATGGCTAAGAAATTGTTGTAGCTGCCAGCACCAATGATTTCTGATTTAAAAATAAATATGCCATGCTATCCAATGGAAGAATTACTGGTACGTGAGTACAACAGCAACACGAGGGTCATTAATATGTTTATTCATTTACTCAGCAGAATAACTGAGGCTGAATATGTATTAGGAACTATTTTTAGAATTAATGATAGTGAGAGAGACAAGGCACTGTCCAAAACCTCATAAAACATTCTATGGTGGTGTAGAGGATACAAATAAATAAAAGCAAATTGCAAGGTGAGGTGCTGGCAACTGGAATGAATACAACAAATCTGGATAATAAGTGATTAAGAAAATAAAAGCGATTGAAAGTGATGTAGGATTTTTTTTTGAGAACTTAGTCCAAAAAAGAGTCTGTGATTATGTGAAAATTGAGTAAAGATCTATATGAAGTAATAGACTGATGTATGTCAAAGTAGAAATATCTAAATGTTTTTATTCATGCTTTGTTTTTTTTTCTATGTACTGTATCATTATAAAAAGAAAAAAATCCTATTTTGACCTTTGGACATGGCATAATTTGATGCTTTTCTCAAGACAGCAAATATTTTGTTTTCTAAAATAAAAATTTCTCTACAGGTAAAAACGTCTGTATATTTCATGAAGAGAATGTTTACAATACTCAGTCAAATATCTCCTGCTGATTTGCCCATTCATGGCTGTGTCTTGTTTGTCTGTTTTTGTGTTCATTTTTTTTAGTTTTTGTCCAATCATTGTATCATCATACATGGAAGTGAAATAGGTATGTTCATTGTTCATTTTCATTATTTAAGAATATTATTCCTTTGTTTTTAAGAACATTAGCTCTTTTAGAGTATCCTTTTAGTTTCAGTAATCCCAGAATTACCAAAAATATTTGCTACTGACTCACTGAATTTCTGTCCATTAGTACTTTCATAATATTTGGGCATTGATGAGTCACATACGTAATCTATCCAACAGCTTGTCTGTATGCCTTGACCGCCTCATTTTCTGGTATTTGTTCATCACTTCAGTTCAAGCATTCACTTATTTGGGCCAAATATGCTGCCTCCAAAAATATTTCATTCTCTTAACATTATCTCTTATCTTTACAAATAATTTAATTCAGACAAACTTCATCATGCATCAGGGTTATTCAGAGGGTCTGTTACAACAGAGATTCCTAGAACTTGCTTCCAGAGTTCTGATTCAGTAGTTCTAAGAAAGGAATTGTTTTACCAAAGTCCTAGGAAATACGATGCTACTAGTTTATAGATGACATTTTGAGAGCCACTGCTCTAGACAATGAACCGCTTTCATCCTCACAACACATGACCCATCGCTTCAACATCCACCACCCCTTCCCTTTGCCGTAAGTGCCTGGTATAATCTGACCCCTAACACACCGCGTCCTTTGAGCCTCACCTAAACAGCACGAACTGCAGGCGAAGCCTCCATTCTACTGTTCCTAATCGACTCACTGTCCTACTTTGTAAAATGTTGAAATTGAATTTTTTACCCCATTCTCTGCCCCTCCTAAGGGTTACTGATTGTTCCTGCAAAAATAAAATGATGTTAAGATTGCTATAGCTTTGAAACCTAAAAACAGCATAGTTGCCAAGGAGAATTTCAACAATATAAAAAAGGATTGTAGAGGCCTGAGAATCATAGAGCTCTTGAATAAAAAGATGAATGTGAAATGGACTCACAACCACAGAGATTTTTCTTACCAAAGTTCACTTGGAAGGTATAATTAGATACCCTGGGCATAATCAAATAACTTTCGAAATCTGTAAGACTGTTTCAAATTGGGAGAAAACAAGAAACCAAAGATGAGATTTCTAATGCACAATTTGATAGCATTTGATTCTGTTAAGTAATTATTAATATTCAAGTAAGTATTTTAAGAAATTTTAATTATGCCAATGTTATCTAATCATTTTTAAAAATATGATGTGCATAAAGAATCAGTAAGTTTTTTTGAAAAAGTTAAAATACTGCAAATCAAACCATGTGGATCACAATTTTTTGTTCTTAAATCATCTTGAAATATTCTCTGAAAATTTTAAATTGATATAATTTACATTAAAAATTATATATGCATATTTAAATGTCTCTAGAGACTTATAATTCTGATCTATAACTGATGTGAGACCCTTAAAACATACTTGAAATCATATAAATGGTAGCTACTGACATTAGGAAAATAATTAAAATACCAGTTTTGTTTCAACCTTTATTTCAAAATGCATGTGTGAGTATACTCTTTGACAGCTAGTGGACTTCAGATGGAGGAAAACACCGTCATGTATTGATTGTCTCCCGATGCTGTCTGTATTTCAGGTTTTACAGTGCATTGAAATCATATATAATCAAGTGTCATGATTTAAATTTTCAAAAATGAATCAAAATCAAAGAGCTTATTATTGATAAATGGCTATTGAATTTATGTGAAGTCAAATTGGCTTAACATGTAGGCCTAAATGCATATATTCTAACAAACTACTCATACTTATTTATGGTGTATCATACAAAAATGAGTGCTTGCTACAACACAGCTCATAAAAGAAAAGAAGACAAAAATTATTCAAGTATTTACCATGACTGTACCAAGCACTGCATGTTGAGGGTTTCACGAACTTCTAACATTTTTGATAAATACAGGATTTATTTTCCCTACCATATGGCATGGCATTAACATCATAGAAGAATCATTTAATTAGACAAAACAATTTTTCCCAAAAAACTAGGTTTTGCTTTTTGTCTGAGAATATTTGTCATGAATTTTCATCACATTTTATGATCCTCAGGATAACTGTGACTTTTTCAGTCTTTATAAAGGAGAGAACAGCTTTGAATGATAGCTCCGTAATTTCCTTCTATTCCTCTTTAGCTATTAAACTGAATGCTTATAATGAAAATCATAATTTAGCTCTTGTCTTAGGAAAATTCAATATACTAATGAGAAAGAAGCTTTGTTTGAATGTTACATAAAAATATTGAGTTGCTCCTATAAGATCTACTTTCATTTCAGACTCATCTCAAGTCCCAGGGTCGCTTTTCCATTAAAATCCATTTTTTTTACACATTTGTGTTATTTGCATATTTTTCCTGCTTCTTCAATATCACTTTCCTAGTAGATTCAATTGTTCAAAAATTACAAATAAACATTTTGTCATTTTGTAATCTTGTTTATTTTATAGCACATTATTATTTAAGCAAAAGTTAGTTATAAACCATGCTTTATTTGATTGGATAAGATGCTATATAGTGTAAAATTTACCACTACCTGAAAAAGTACAAATACTTCCATTTAAACTTAGGTCAGAAAAGTTGACATAAACTATGGGTCATGCACCTTTTAAATTAAGCTAACTCTACTGTATTGTGCCAGTGTAGTCTGCTTACAATCAGGGAGGCCCCTATCTACGCAGCTACGAAGCCCAAGTTGACACAAGATGTGACACAAGCTGCCATCTTTTGGTTGTACAGCAAAGAGACCTGGGCCACAAGAGCCCTTTTTCTGGGTTGATTCAATTTCATCAGTGCTTTGTCCCTGAGATAAGGAAGTATTCTGCTAGTAAGTGACTGCCTTTTAAAGTTATTTGGTGGAGGACAATGCCCTTGGCCATGCAGAAGCCCATGAGTTCCACATCAAAGGCATTGAAGTGGTTTCCTTGCCTTCAAATTCGATGTCTCTAATCCATCCTTTAGAATGAGGATGATTAGAATCTTTGAGGCTTATTACATACGGTACTCCACAGGAAGGACTGTCAACGCTATGGAAGCGAACTGTGATAGAGAGAACACAATGGGAGCCTGGAAGGATTGCACCTCTGAAGATGCCATTTTTTTAAAGAAAACACCACATACATCATCCAGCCAGAAGCTAGAAAGTCCTGCTGGGGAAAACTGTGCCCAGATGTAGTGCATGAGTTCACAGGATTTATGACAGCCAATCAGGATGAAGAAAGAGGTTGTGGATATGGTAAAAAGGGTAGGGGGGTAACCGTTCTCAAGGTATGGAACTTGAAGAAATTCTAGAATGAATAGACCCCACACCAGAGGATCTAACAGAAGAGAATCTGATGGAGATGCGTGCTTCCGAACCAGAGCCAGATGCTGAGGAAGAGGACATGGAAGAAGCAGTGCCAGGAAACAGACTGACATTAGACAACCTACCGGAAGAGTTTCAGTTATTCAGGACTGTTTTTCACTTTTTTAAAGATATGAACACTTCTACAAATGTTCTGAAACTAAAGCAAAGAGCAGAAAAAGGAGATTGGTACCATACAGAATAGAAATATTTTCAGAGGAATGAAACAGTGAAAAAGTCAGACAGAAATTACAATTATTTTGCCACAGTTACACTGACTGTGTCAAATTCTCTGGCCTCCCTTTCCACCTCCTCTGCCTCTTCTGACTGTACCGCCCCCTAGACAGCAAGGCCAAACCCTCCTCTTCCTCCTCCTGTTTAGCTTCCTCATTGTGAAGATGTTGATGGTGAAAACTTACTTTTGTGATGATCCACTTCCACTTAATGAACAGTGAATTATCATGTCATGACAGTTAATAAACTTATCTATTGTGTGTGTCTTCATGAAAAAATCTAATGACCATACAGCAAGAACTGTATGCGAGATTTTCGTGTTACCATCATCACCATCATCAATCATCACCTAAATAGAGTTTTGTGTGCAAGACTTGTATGAAAGAGTATGTTACCTATTCTTGCATAGGTGCAAGGTGAGAAATATTTAAAATAAAATTAATAATTTGTCAGTTGTATTAGTTATACAACTTTGCTTTCAGAGAATTACATTATAGTACAGTGTGACCCTCTTCTGTCTCATAATTGGAGAAACTGTTTATCAAGCTATCATCACAGGTAAGCGGCTTTTTAAAAAATATAACACTGTTTTCAATACTGTACTATGAGTATGACTATGATACTGTATCCCATATAAATTTTATAATGATTCACTAATCTGCGATTCACCATGAAGCAAACATATTAATTACACAAGGCTACTGAAAAGCAACCATATTGTTGCTTCTTCATTATCAATGAGTGAGTCATTGTACCTATAAATAAATATGTATTTATTTTACACGTTTTGTTTTCATTTGTGATGTTTAGAATTAGTAATACATTTAACATTTACAGTGTTTTCAATTAGCTAAGACAATATGAGGTAAGTACTGACAGAGGATTCATCCTGTAAACAGATGATGCAAACTTACACTATCAATGTACTTTTTCTACCTCACAGTTTTTCTAATAACACTTTTTCTCTAACTCACTTTTATGTAAGAATACAGTGTATGCTACATATACCATACAAAACATACGTTAATCAACTCAGTGTTACCCATAAGGCTTTTGCTCAACCGAAGGCTATTAGTAGTGAAGTTGTGAGGGAACCTTCAGTTATATTTGGACTTTCTATGCTGTAGGGGTCTGCGCCCCTGGCCCCTGCGCTGTTCAAGGGTCAAGTGTGATTTGAAATACCTAATAAGGAAAGCCTCATCAAATAAATTTACAAAGATGAGCTGAAAACAGCAATTCTAGAGTTTTTGCAAAATTGAACAAGGTGATGTTTAGCGTGATATTATGAGATTTCTATATGAAAACTCCAATTCTTTTTTTATTTTAAATTTGTGAACTGTATGTAAGAATGGAAATACTGAATAGCTTTCTGACTATTTTCTAGTCTACCAATAATATACAGTACATAGTCAACAGTGGACCCTAATCTTGAACCCCTACCAATCCAGCTGAGAAGCTACTTCACTAATTTCACTGAGCCTATTATTTGTCATGATCAGAAAGTATAGACTTTAAAAATGGCTAGTCCTTAGCCTGAAGAAATTTAAATTATGATAGAAACATTGCAAATAGAACAAATAGATCTAGAGAAGTCATCTCATAAATGATCTGGATATTTGTAGGTTGAGTAGGCAGATACCATCTGTCAGTTCAAACTTCGGGGCTGTATGCGAGACAGACATTTTAAGAGACTTTGACAAGTTTTTGTATAATGAGATGAGACATTCAATGAGGCAAGAAAACAATTTATATAGCATAGTTTGGAGAGAATGGAGCAGGATAGAAAGTTGGTGCAACATGAATGAATTGTGATTTTTAATTGTGACTACTACTAATAAAGGTTATTTTTAAGGTGCATTATAAGCATTTTTTTTCCTTAAATTTAAGTTCAGCATCTCATCATTGCAGTTAGTGGTTAGTGCAGTTAGCCCAAGAAATAATGGTTCTATTTTGTCAACATCCAACATGCAATAGGTGCAGCTGTTCTAATGACTTATAAACCAGTCAGAGGTTCTTTCATATATGTGGCTTTTGATGGTTAGTATAAATATGCATGGGGATATGTGAAAAGTGTGACAGTTTAATACTTTCAATTTGCTATGACATGTTTCCATTAAGCCATTTTTAAAATTGCTTTTGAATATTATTTCTAAGTGTTTCTCATCTTCCCAGCAGTTATCCAAAAATAAATGGAAATGGTGCTTTTTGTTTTGTTCTTGTTATCGGTACTTGGAATAAAGAGTTTAAATAACATGGGGAGTAAGGGGGGGCATTTACGGTAAGTAATAAGCTGGGCCTGTATCAGGAAAACATTATAAGTGAATCTTTCCTTGCCATTTTGATAGATTAATAGGTCTACTCCTATTTTCTATTCTGAATAATAAATTGAAGTTTCACAATGAATTTGTGTAGTGACAATTCTAAACTTGTCATTTTGAGAAAACATATGCTTGTAAAGGGGTTTGGCTGAAAGTCAAATGTAAGCTTTTCTGAGTTATTAGAACCCAGGCATCTGTTCTAACACATAAGGTGCTTATGGGAAATGTTTAAAATAAACATCCCGAGAACTGTGGGAAGGTTAAATGAATGTGCTCTGGTGACCCTTCCCCAGGAGTATATCAGTCACAGCTACATAGAAGCTTCAAGGCAGCAAGAGGAAACCACAGAGCTGTAAAGAAACGAAGAAAACAGCCCTTTTAATCCCAACATGAAGTCCAAGCTACTCACAGCACCAAAATCACTTGTGCAGGAAGTGTTGATTTATACATATTTGAAAGTGTCATGATGTGTAAAAGGTATTGATTTTGTATGTTTGCTTACTTGCCAAGTATAAACAGGCAAAATTTTTTATGGGATAAGATTTCTAATGTAAGTACATTTTATAATTAAATAGCAATCTCTCTTATACTACCAATAGATAAATCTCTACTTTATATTAAATATATATGAAATATTTTAATGCCTTTTAGCCATAAATTTCCAGAACTAAGACTTTCACACTAATTTATATTAACATTTCCATTGTATATACATTAATTTTTAACTTCACCTGCTACTGTATGTCTCCAAGTACAGGTGCCAGTATAAAACTAACTAAAAAAATTTTTTTATGTGTTAGAATGAAGAGATGATTTTAAATCAAAGACATGAAAGGGTCATTCAACTCATTGGCTAATAGTCATTTACATTCTTTAAGATTATGTAATTGGTAGTCAAATCCTTAGAATTACATAAATAGTAATCACATATTTAAATAGTAGTCAAATCATTACAATAAAAAATAGGAAAGGAAGCATTAGCAAGTGTACATTTAAGTAAAAACTGGCATAAAAGCAGAGGTAATATTCAAATTTGAAACTCTTATGGGGTCCCAACAAAATACATGTATTGTACCATAAAAATGAAATGTGTATTTTATGAATTTATTATGCATTTTTAAGAAGTGTTGAGAATTTTTGTTACGTATGGGGTCATATTAAAAGAGAAATGTTTAATATTGTGAGGAAGATGATAGGGCCTCTTCTTGTTTCAGCTAAAGGAAACAATGGATAAAATTTTTCTTTTTCTTTTTTTTATTGTTGTTCAAGTACAATTGTCTCCATTTCCCCCCCACCCCCCCACCCCAGCCATTCCCACCTCCCACCCTCAATCCTACCCCTCTTTGGTTTTATCCATGTGTCCTTTATAGATATTCCTGAAAACCCTTCCCTCCAACCCCCATTATCCCCTCCTACCTCCCCTCTGGTTACTGTCAGTTTGTTCTTAATTTCAATGTCTCTGGTTATATTTTGCTTGCTTTGTTTTGTTAATTAGGTTTCACTTATAGGGAGATCATGTGTTATTTGTCTTTCACTGCTTGGCTTATATCACTTAGCATAATGCTCTCCAGTTCCATCCACGGTGTCGCAAAGAGTCGGGGGTCTTTCTTTCGTTCTGCTGTGTAGTGTTCCATCGCGTAAATGTACCATAGAGATTGCCCATGATTCATGAATGTGTTTTGCGTGTAGACTGATCTAATCTGACAGAACTAGAATGCCTGTAAACCTAAAAGGATGTGACTTATTTGAAAACCCATACTCTAATTAATGGGCACTCATTACCACATTTCACAAACCATATCAGGTATGGTTTGCCTGAAAAAGTATCAGGTATGCCTTCTTTCGATATAAAACCAGGATAAGCCCCTTAGTGGACTAACAGGTGAAGTACAAAAAAAATGTTGGGAGAGTCAGAACAAAACACAATTGGTACCCTTGCATCCTAGATACATTATATGTGCCATGTTTTCTTAGCAATAAGAAAGTAATAACACATAGAGAGTTTTACTAAGCAAGCATCATTATCTTTTTTATATAGAGCCCCATAGAGATTGGTAAATTTATAGGCTGTCCCGATATTTTAGGGTTCTATGGAGTTTTAAATTTATTCCTGCACATTTTTGACACTTCTCCCATTGAGAATCCCTGACCCTCAAATCTGGATGGATTTGAAACTGGTATAACCAATAGAGTATAGAGAAAAGAACACAATGCAATTTCCAAGTCCTCTGATAAGAGGTTTCAGCCTTCCTATTTGGATATTTGACCCAGAAAAAGTCAGTGGCCATGTGAGACCATGTTGGAGAGCCGTGTGTAACTTTTCCAATCATATCTCCCAGATGACAGCCAGCATCAATACCATCATGTAAGTAAGTCGCCTTGGGTATCCAGCCCATCCTGACTTGTGGATGACTGCAGACAGCTGACACCTGACTGCACTGCAGGAGAGACCCAGGCAAGGGAGAACTGCCTAGACCAGCTCTTTCCTAGTTCCTGACTCTTGTAGGTAGAATTCTAAGGTAGCTCCAGAATACTGTATTGTCACTATCCCAAAAGTGCATTTGGTTCTCAAGCAAAATCTCATTAGGCTTTCAGCAATTATCTATTCAAAAAAATTGAATGATTAATAGTACATGAGGTTTAAATAGATATGTGGCTTAAGTAGATAAGCTTTATAGAATATTTTAAATATATTGGAGTTAAATTAACATATCACAATTTGTTCTTATTCCATTCATTTCCTATGACAGTTATGAAAAATTACCACGAATTGGATGGCTTAAAAAAAAGAAAAAATTCTGTCACATTTCTTATGCTAAAAGCTTCCAAATCAAGATTGCTGGGCCTTGTCTTCTGGCTGAAATCTCAAAAAGGGAATCTGCTCCGTGCCTTCCTCTCATCTCTGATGTCTCTGCAACGTTTGGCTGTACACACATCACCCTGTCTCTGCCTTCCCGCACAGTAATGTGTGTTCACATTGCCTTCCTTCTCCGGGTCTCTCTCTTCATGACTCTTCTCGTCTTCTTATAAGGACAAGAGCCATATTGTGCTAAGGGCCCACCATACTCCATCATGACATCATCTTAACTGGCATCTTAGTTATACCTGTGAAGACCCTATTTCCAAAGTAGTTCACAATTGTAGGTACTAGAGGTAAGAATTTGAACATACCATCTGGGGAGACATAATTCAATGCCCACATCACCATTAAATATGCTGCCACATGAAGGATAGTGTTAAGGTTTAGACAACACTTTGAATAAGTGGTTTGCACATTTCATGTAGGAGCAACTTGATCTTTGACAAAATGCTGATGGTAGTTGGTATCGTCAGCATCTTAATTGAATTGTTATTATACGCTACCATATACACACTTTTTCTTCAGGAGCCCTCCAGGTCCCTAGGGTCATTTGTAGAGTATTAAGTTCCATTTTTAATATTGGTGTCCTAAGAAGTCATGTAGAACTTCTGACTATAGTTTCTTTAATACATTTTTGAAACTTCTATAATAAAGTAAGAAAAAGATAGTAGAGCAAGTACTAAAATTGGCAAAAACTAAAATAATCACCTCAAAACAAAGAATTTCAAAATAATAAACAAAGAAATATTCAAATATAAGCACTTGGGCACACATACATACAAATATACATATATGCACACATATCATTTATAGAAACATATTTGGCTAATTTATTATGACATTTGCATGGTACTATACAAAAATGTATACGTTTCATTAATATGGAAAGCTATGCTCACTTGATCTACATGAAATTTAATCCTTGTAACTATTATCATCATGATTTGCCCAAATATTATTGCTCCAAATTCTCATTTTTTTTAAAGATTTTATTTATTTATTTTCAGAGAGAGGAGAAGGGAGGGAGAAAGAACAATGTATGGTTGCCTCTCACGTGGCCCTCACTGGGGACCTGGCCTGCAACCCAGGCATGTGCCCCGACTGGGAATCGAACCAGGACCCTCTGGTGCCCAGCCCGCGCTCAATCCACTGAGCTACACCAGCCGGGCCCAAATTCTCATTTTTGAAGCAAAATATTCTACTTTACGAGAACCTCATATCTACTAAATATACAGACACACCATTAAAGTTTCTTACTTTGTACATTTTGTCTTAAAATTCTATGAGTTTAAAATATTTGAAAGTGTGGACAGGATGATACCGGAGGTAATTGAGTAAACCACAACTTCCTTATGGTAGAGTTTCGCCATGTCATATCACTCCTTTTGATCGAGATGGAGGGAAATGGAGAAACAGCACAGATTAAATTCTAACCTTGCACTTGCTGAGCAAATCCCTGGATCAAGTGTGTTTCATGAACCAAAAACTTCAGCATATGCAGTTTGGTGCTATTCTTCTTGTAAAAAAACATTCCTGCGTGTCTGAGGGAGACTTAGCAACTATAGAGTCTGGTGTTCCATAACTAATTCTGGATATGAAGTGTTTATATTCCCCAAGGAAAGGCATGCTAGTTAATATCTGTTTATTTAATGTGGAAATGCAGAAACACATAATTTAAGATGACTGCGATGCTCATTGATGTGTCCATAAATATTTGAGAGGAAAATGTCCTTCCATTCATGTGTACAAACATACACACAGAAGCTCAATATTTAAATGACCTGCTAGAGTTTCTGCTGCCTTTATAGGGTTGTGAATCATTTCAGGCCCTTATTTTCACACTGTTAAAGTTTATCTTGACTTTACAGCTTAACAGGTGTTCCAGTCTGCCAAAATACATTATCGTTACTCAATAGCCGACATCATAATTGTTTCTGAAGCACCTTTTCCTATGATATGTATGATGTAAAAATAAATGCTAAGTTACTTCAATTATATTTTCTTTTTCTATTAGCTTTTCAAGCTGTTAAGTGTCTCTGAAAGAACTTTTTAACTTTTAAAACCTACCAAAACAAGTTTGTAAAAACAGAGCTTTTCCTTCCACACTGTGGCTGTAGTATATTAAAGCATTCAACTCATTTTCAGATCATTGAACTTTAAATGTTAAATGAAAACAGAATGCTCTTTAATTCTTCTCTTTCTTTCACAATGAGTACTGCCCCATCTTTGCACAATTAATGAGGTTTTACTATGTGGCTCTTGAGTGTATTGATTTAAAAATCTTTAGTTGCTTTCTGTTAAGAACAACTGAGAAGAAATTGCTTTGCTCTTTCTCCCATGTTTTCTTGCTTATGTCAGTCCTGAATAATAAGCCCATATGAGAAGGAAGTGTGATTTTAAAATGCACTGTGTATTAGAAATAGTGGCATTTTGTCAATATAGATTACCCCCTTGCTGATAGAAGAACTGCGTGATATACTAGCTCAAACACAAACCAGGATACAGGAGCAGATGTAGAATTAGTTCAATTTAACTTTCTTTAAAGTTAATTTATTTAAGCAATTTATTTATTTATTTAAAATTTATTTATTTCAGGCAATTTAAAATATTCTTCTTACCTTCTCCTACAGAATGCATTTTTTCATGTTTGCTTTGTGATTTTTCTTTTTTCTTTTTTAGTAATCAGAGCATAAATATCTTACAGATGTATTATCAAATAGAGAAATCAACTTTTAGTAATTTTTTTTTTGCATTCCACTTATCTGGTAGAATGGAGTGGAGTGGGGGACTAACTGCTATCAGTTTTCTTTTGGGAATATTAGAGGAAGAACAAAAAACCCCAATTCCCTTTCTAGTCCTGGTCATATAGTATGTTCCCTTTTATCCTGTGTCGCAAGCCTCTCTGCCACTCACCTTTTTCTGAATTGTAGGCACTTCATTCTATGGTTCAACTAATTGTACTGCCGACTAGACTAGTCAAAGAACTGTACGCCATCCCTTCTCTTTGTCTTTCTTTATTTTAATTAATTAATCATTCCATGTAATGGTGATTATGAAGAAAGGTGCTCACAACTTTTTTCCATTTTGGAAAGAATTATATGTTACAATTTATTTTTCTGTTATTGACGAGCAATTGTTTTTGTCACTTTAAACTACTAAAAATAAAGCTATTGTGAATATTTACTGTGGAATATGTGTCAAGTTTTCTAGACACATATGCAAAGGTGAAATTGCTGGGCTATTATTATTGATATTCACATTTTAGTTGCATTAGAAAGTGTCAAATTATTTTCCAAACTGCTTATAATCTTTTTCACTCTGCCCCACTGCCACTACAATGGGTGAGAGTTTTAATTGCTCTGTGTCCTCACCAACCCTTCAAAGTAACAGACTTCTTCGACTTTGCTCATCCACTGTGTGTAGTAGTATTTCCTTGATGTTTTATTTACATTTCCCTATTTATAAGGAGACAGGGACTTTTTCATTAGTTCTTAGGCAATGTGAATTTTCTTTTATGTGAGGTACTTATTCAAATCTCTTGGTCTTTTTTTAGCTGTCTCGTATTGAACAGTAAAAAGTCTATATGTAAAAATCAGTAAAATATCTGTAATTATGTTTCTGATTGCCTTGTCAACAATACATGCACATTCCTATTAAATCCCGGGGCTTTTCTTGACATCATCCTGTTCACGTAGTCTCAACACACGGGCAGTCCTCCGCTCCTCAGCTAGGGCCTCCATGCCCTCTCTGGGTGCTCACAGTTTTTATCTGCTCGATAAAATTTCTTTTGTACATCAGCCATTTTCTCATGCACAATCATTCTCTTCCCTTCAGCTAAATCATTCCTTTAGTTTTCAAACATGCATTGTTATCAAGGACTTTTATGCTGTCTGTTGAACAGAGTAGTGTATGTGGCCCTGTTGCATTTGAAACAGTTTTTGTCAATTTATTCAACAGTCATGTTGTGGCTACAGTACCTAGGTGATATTTCCTCTTTCTCAGCTACTCAAATGTGCTTTTGTAATTTTTGTTGTAGGTCTAAACCCGAGTATGAATAAATAAAACCTAAAAGTCTTGTCTTGCTACAAAAGCCTAAAGATACTGTATTAGAGGAATAAACATGTATGATTTGTTTCGGGGTAAAAATACAGAGTCTCAGGGTGTGGTATCAATCTTATTCATTTTTTAGTATATTAAAGACATTACTATTGGCTATTTAACATTTGTAAACACTGTGCTTGAGCTTTAGAAATATAAAAGTTAAAACCACACCATCATTCAGCCAGGAGTTCATGCAGTTTTGTTTGGAGTAACTGTAGCAACAAAATCTGTGGACCAATAGATTACAGGTCTATACACAAAAACTAGAGGAGCTGGGAAGATGGAGATTCTAGGAGTCAAGAAAAAAATTGCGGAGGTGAGGTCATTTGATCAGTCTAAATGATGGCACTGAAGAATTTAGATGACTACAGGTAGCGAGGTCATATTTCAGGTAGAAAAAGCTAACAGGCTCGGTGCAGAAAACGAGACTGCATGGTACATGCATGGGCCTTAGGTTTTATGCTGTAGAGTAATGGCAATCCAACTTGAAAGTCCATTCAACTCACATGGAGAGCTTGTAAAACAAAGATGCAAGGCCCACCCCTAGAGTTTCTGATTTGGTTGTTCTGAGATGATTTTAAGATTTTAATCTCAAACAATTTCCCCATGAGTTCTGATCTTGCTTTTCTGTGGATTTGACTTTGAGGACTGTTTATATTCAATTTTTTTTTTTCATTGACTTTAATCTGACAATTCTGTAAAATATAGATGTGAAACAGACAAGGAAGAGATATGGCAAACTCTTTCACAATTGTTCAAAACAGGTTGAGAAGACCTTGGGCAGTGTCAATAGATACAGAGGTAATAAATAAGATGGATTGAGAAGTAGGAGACAGGAGAAAAGTAAAATTTGGTTGGTTGGAAAATAGATGAGAGAACAAGATAAACTGCAAAGTTTCTCAATTTTATGTGTGGATAAATTTGCCATGCCCTGAAAAAAGCATGGAATAAATAATGAGGAACAAAGTTCAGAGAGGATGATTTCAAACACACAGAGGTACATATCTCTCAGGCAGTTGTATATAAAAATGTAAAGTTCAAGGACATTGTGGGAGAGAATCATACATTTGGGAGTGGTCAGAAAAGATAATTAATAACAGCCAGAGAAAAGATAATTAATAACAAGGAGGAGAAAGATGTTTAAAGAGTTACAGTGGAAGGGGAACCTCAGAGAGTCCAAGAAGGGTTAGCCAAGGAATGAGTGTCCCAGAAGCCAAGTGAGCAAACAGCTCCAAAATGGAAAAACTAGCACCAAAATGCAGCAATATGGTGGTGTTCATTGCTGACATTTTTAAAACAATTCCTGAGCAAGTAAGGAGCAGAAGTCAGGATTTGCTAGAAAGGAAGGAGAATCTATCGAGGACTATGTTAATGAAAGAGAAATATATGGCAGAGATAATCTGCAAAGAAATAGCATGATTCCATTTCAAGAAATAGAATGATTCTTGAAAATATTACGTGCTCTCAAAATTTTATAAAAATCAATGTCTGGTTCTGTAATTGTCCAAAGACCAGTCCTTCATTTGGCAGAGGGCGTACTGAGAATCAGGGCCATCATTCTGCATTTGACACCGTGTACACTTCCCTATCTACGGGAAATCTGCATGAAAAAGACTTGAGGCAATCAACTTTCCGAGAAACTCAAGCACAAACGTTGTAAATACCAGACACTGGGGCGATTTTCACAAAGCCTGCAGTAGATTACTTTTAGATTTCATCCAATTAAGTTAGAACTAAATTGGTTTCTTTTTGCTTTGAGAATCTTCTGGAGTTAGGCCATGGGGATTTTGATGATGCTCTCTACATGGCCACTCTACTGCCAAAAGCTGATATATCAAGATGAGTTTGCTTATCTTACAATTAAAATAAAGTTATATTTCCTACATTTGATTATGGCAATTTGTTCACCCTGCTTTAGCTCACTTAAGCAAAATTGAGAAAGGTGACAGGGACCAGAAAGGAGGGGGGATCTAAATTACCCTTGTTTTTCTATGTATATTTTCTGTGGTTCAATCGAAGCATAGTTTGCTATTTGTGCAATTTGATTTCTTTGTGTTACTTTATAGTCACTTTTATTATTGCCAAAATACACAGGATCCTAAAGACTAAGTTTTAAGAGACCAATCTGCACTTATGTTTTACTGCCAGCAGGTGTTACATATTCAGGTCCTTTGCTAACTCTCTGATGACCCTAGAGGCACTGGGATATGTTTGGCCCAGGTGCACAGAGATTAGATAATTTAGAAATGAAAGCATGTAAACCTGATGCAATTTATTGATAAATCAATAAGCAAAGTAAGAGATACATAACAGCCAGGCTATCAAATCATAACAAGGATAAGCATGTCAATTTAATAAGTTATTTTCTAATTAAATGACACTTTATTAAATTTCTTCAATGATATTGTGTACAATATATTTTTATTATCCAATGGAAAATATATTGTGAAGCCAACTGTTCAACAAAATATAAATATGTTTTTCTAATTTGTATGTAACAAATGTGCATTGCGTTAAATTTGAAGTGCTTCTATTTGAAGTTTTGTTTTATGTTCAAGTTGAAATAGACAACTGTGCAGCAAAATTATGTTCTGAAATTATATCAAAAATAAGCTAATATTAATCATTTTTTCTGAAAAAGGCCTGAAATAGGATACCTGTTGTCTGGCCATGGCAGTATTATAACAGAAGAGAGGTTATGTGATTCTTTTTCTTTAAGATATTATTTATTTTTATTTTAGAGAGAGGGGAAGGGAGGGAGAAAGAGAGGGAGAGAAATGGCAATGTATGGTTGCCTCTCATGTGGCCCTCACTGGGGACCTGGCCTGCAACCCAGGCATGTGCCCTGACTGGGAATCGAACCGGGACCCTTTGGTTCCCAGCCCGCACTCAATCCACTGAGCTACACCAGCCAGGGCAGGTTATATGATTCTTTACTCTTGGCTGAGCGACTCTCGGTATTGAGAGTCACAGTCGCTGTAGAGAGACGACCTTAATGATAAAAACATTTGATTTCAAGGAAATTTATATTTTCTATAAATTCATAAATATTTCAGTAGAGGCAATAATAAGAAACATAAAACAAAGGGCATAATATAAAAGAAGAACTCAAATTAAATTGACTCATTCATTAGGCTGATCACATCTTTATTATTTTCTTGCACTTTGAAGCCTGGTTCCACTCAATAGTTCATTATGGAGACTTTAAAGGTAAGACTTTTTCAAATTTTATGTATTTATTTTTAGTGAGAGGGGAAGGGAGGGAGAAAAAGAAGGAGAGGGACATCAGTAAGAGAGAGAAACGTGGATCAGTTGCCACTCATACATGAGACTGCAACCAAGGCACGTGCCTTGACTGGGAACTGACCCGGGGACACTTTAAAAAAGCTTTGAGTAATGCCCAACCTACTTAAGTCTCTTTATAGAGACTTAAACACCATTCCTTGCACAGGACACTCGAGATTATGTGAAGAAAAGATACCCTTTGCCTTTTTCATGACATTTTCATAATGTTTGCAGTCTAGTAAGGAAAGATAAAATAGTAAATGCATAATCATCAAACAGTATGATAGGCCCTCTGTTAGGGATAATCATGCCAAGGGCGGCTTAGCACATTAAAAAAGGGTCTGTGATCTGTCATATTTCCTGGATTAAAAGGCTCTCTGAACACAATCACTAACGACCTTCTGTTCTGTTCAAATACTGCATCCAGAGGGTGATAAAATCAGTGTTGAATAGTGTAGAACTACCTAGTCCTTCTTGGGAGTTAGTGAAACAAGACTTTGGCTTGCCGAATCATTTCCATGGAGTCTGAGCAACTTCAAAGACAGATACTTAAATTGGTGTCTGGAACATATTCACTCAATATTTGAAAAGAAATGTCCCTTTCAGACCAACTCATTCATTTCACAGATAAGTAAATGGAAGCAGATGAAAGATGAGATCCGTAACTCAAACCCAGATACTTTCCTTCCAAACATACTGCTTTCCTTCTCACTTCAAAATCCTGTTCTCACATTTCTGATTATCTCAAGGAGAAATTACTTCCAAATTCATGAAGTATTTTAGTGTCTTACATTAATCCCGATGAAGAAAAAGTGCACTTCATTTTTTTCCTCCTAAGGAAATACATTATAACAATAACTATACTCTTAGTACTCGGTATCATACAACATAACTTCCAGGAGGAAGAAATTTTTCTGTAATATTCAGTAAAAGTACCTTTTTATACATTGTTTGAAAATGAAATCAAACAGAAAATTCTTTATATGTATGTAGCTACTACCAGTACTTACATTAGACTATTACATTATTCAAAATGGAATAATAAGTATGCAGAAAGTGCACTGTGCTCTTTATACAGTTTACACAAAATTTTTATATCTAAGATGTGAATTTTCCTTCTTTTCCTATTACTTTGTCAAATATCTTACCAACAGGATCTGCTTGATATGTCTGTTCTTGTAGTCATAGAAACATATTATGTTTTTCATTTTGCTGGCTTACCACTTTTTTCCTCACATAACAACAAAACAATAAGTGTCTTCAATTTGTCATAGACACGGACTTCTGTTTCATAGTATTTTCTGGCATAGGCTTATTGTAAATGTTTTCTTTAAAAAGTAAATATGGATGGAATAAATTTATTGCATTACTAAAATTACTGACAGCAGAATAACTTCAAAAAATGAAATTGTTTTGGGGGCATGTAACTTGTTTTCCCCTTGAGGTACCCTATGAAACAAGAATGAGTACTGAACGTAGGACACAGGATTGGGAAAGTGTTCAGAGGCCAATTTCCATACGTATATTCAGATTTACTTGCAATCTGGTGGCCTTGATTTGATTGGCACCTGTGATCTGGGGAAAGCCTGTTAAATGATGGAAATCACATTGGGCAGGTAAACACCTCAACAGTAAATATAAGTGTCATAAAAAGCCCAGGTAATTACGAATGATGAGCTGCGCAGAGATGGGTGTGGGGAGTTGATTTACTGCATTTTGCCATGTATAATGGGCACCCATGTTTTAGCCCCAGACTTTCCGGAAAAAAATCTTTTGTTTTAATTTTTTAATTCAAATTTTTATTTATTTATATTTAGAAATAAAACTGATTATAATATTCTAGGGTATTAGTTTGCATACAGATATTATCATTGCTTTCTAGAGTTATACTTTTAATACATAAGCATACATAAAATAATTAAAAACATTTATATAGATATGGAATTAGTACTATACCTATGTATAATGCGCATCCTTATTTTTCCCTAAAAAACTTGGGCAAAAAAAAGTGCACATTATACATGGCAAAATATGGTAGGTATTCTATGAGCCCTTGATTGTAATTAGCTCTGATGATTTTTTTAGGTATAAATGACATTTAATAATATTTCAGAAAAATTACGAAAACAGAAACCTAGTACATAACAATTTCCAAGCAATGTGTTTCTCCCATTCTACATAAGAGAAGGGGAGGGATATCTTGATTCTAATGAACATTCTGTTATGATTTCTTACCAGATATGTTTCTGTTTAGTTCATGTGCTCTAACCCATGTGCCTATCACATTTCCCAGGATCAGTGAGCACATGCTGAGACCTGAGTCTTGAAGCCAGTTGCTGTGGCCAAATCGCTATTGGATTAAGTAGTCTCCTAAGGATGCGTACATTCTCTGCATTAGAAATTTGATTTTCCTAAGCCAGAATGTAATGCTAAAGAAATCTGTAAACAGCTGTTGCCCTTTATCTGTGTAACCCACACCCAAGAAAGTATCTAAATGTTGAGTAATCTTGTTCCCTTTGTGGAGTTTTGTTGACTGAGATAAGCTTTGCTTCTAGCCAGTTAAGTGAGGTCTATATCTTACCCATAGATTTTTAATGAACTACAGAAGAAAATTAATGTATATCCAATACAGAGTTTACTTCATACAGTCCCCTTTTAAATAAACGTATCTGTATTTTGGCAATCATTTGTTCAGTTCCTGTTGTGTTTAATGTACTGTGCTATGTGCAAGGGTTAATGCAAAGATGATTAAAACACAACATGTGTTCTAAACTGCAACCGCAATGTCACATTAATCTGGAAAATTTCAGGTAAATAATATACATAGGTGGGAAAAAATAGGTCTATAGTTCTGAGTATGTGAAATCCAGTTTATTCTTCTGTTATTATTTACTCTTGTATTACATCTTTTTCTACATGAACAACTGTAAACCTACATTTGCCAGCCCCTGTATACATTAACAATCTCAGTAATATCATAGGTCATTTCAGAAAAGGAAACACCATCTGTTAGCTTTCTTTTGCTAGGTAAATTACAGAATGCGTTGTATATATATAAAGAGGTTATTTATTATATCTCTTAATCACTCAGATATGCTTTAATATTTCCTGTGAATGAGGCACCAAAACAATAACTCGGCTTAGAAGGACATTTTAATAACTGGTGGTTTTTTAGGGACCTTGTACTCTTAAGGAATTTTAGGAGATCCTCTTAACCAATAAATTGTTTGAAAAAGCTCTTGGGTCACAAAAAGATTAGGCTTTGTCTTGATATTTCTTGTAGCTTGATGAAGAGACGGCATCATACTCTTTTTCCATCTAGATTGTTAACCATTGAGAAGTAGAGTACAGAAGATGTTGGAAAAAACAGTACCTTTATCACTAGTACAACTGACTAGGTGATATTGTTTGCACAAAAAGAATAAAGAGAATTTTCTGGACATTTCCATTTGAATTGAACCTGGCTTCAGCAGTTTGTGCCCTGGGGACCTTAGCTCAGGGAAGAGAATGAAGGCTGGGCAATCAGAGAGAAGGCAGATCCAGAAAAAAAACACCCGGTGACCTCATCTTGGGCAAAGGACAATCATTTTCTCTGGCACAAATAGAAAGAAAATAATTTTACACACTACAATAGAAGGGGAAGAGAGGATTTTTTGTGAAAAAAAATCTATACAATTAAAGCAAAGCAAATGAGAAAACCCAAGCAAAATAAAATGTCAAAAATTGTAGGAGTAATGCAGTAAGCAATCATTGGAAAGAAAATATTATGGTAGTTATTTGTTACTTTCACAACTTTAATAAAATAGGCCCAAAATTAGGGAAAGAACAACAAAATAGACTGAAAATAAACAAGAGCATTACTTCTCTTCATTCTAACCACATGCTCCAAGGATATGAATAATTATTTTAATTTAAAAGTCTTTTTAACAATACCAAATAATCCAATCACTTAAAGGTATCAATATATAGGGACATTGCCAGAAACAGAATATCACCCATTAAAAAATCTATTTTTTAAAATCAATTAGAATTGTATAAGTTCACAAGTATAACTTACCATAAACCAACATATTTATCCTCTTCATTTAAAATATGGAGAAAAAAGAGAACTACTTTAAAAAGTTGAATTACCCAAAATTTTACAGCTTATACAAAATTTAAGTGAGATCGCTGTTAAATATCTTAATATTTCATTTTCAAATCTATAATAAAAACAAATTTAAAAGTCAGAGATTTGAATATATATATATTTATAAAATACATGAAAAGTGTTAAAAGAGAAAAAAGGAAGGAGAGGAGGAAGAAAAATAGAAAGAAAAATAAACAGAAAAAGAAAGGGAAAAAGATAACTAATGAGCATATGAGTTATAGAAGAAATAAATGTAAATGCATTTCTTAAGAGGAAATTAATACTATAAAATCTCTTATGCATCTGCATACATGGAATAAGAATTCATTTCCCATGATCAAGTCTACCACCTGAGCTCAGTGAGCTGGAGTCATGAAGGACAGAGTTCTTCTCTAAGAGAACCTAGATTTACTGATTTGTATGCAGTGGCTCAGCTGTAGAAACTGAGTTGTATATGCTGGGAAGAAAATATCAAAGTGATTTATGAAACCTAAGGGGCTCAGGGTACTTGTTATGCTACCTTGTCAGAGCTGAACTCCCTTGATAACTAGAAAATAAAAGAACTGCTTCTTTAGTGACCAAGAAGGCAGGAAGAGAGTGTTAGAATCCAGTTGTCATTTCTTTGTATTGTGATCTATTGGGCATGCCACTCAAACTTTGAACTAATAATGCTTTATCTTTGTCATGGAGAAAATTATGATACTTAACAGAAAGTTGCTGTGATAATCAGATAGGAGAACATATGGGTAGCACTGGAAGGTGGGCACCGATAGAAAACTGTTGAGTGGTGAGAGATGAGTTTATAAGAGAAGCATGGTCCAAATTCTATGCGATGGAGCATGTCGTCATTAAGTACTTGGATTAGACATAGAGTAGCACAATGGTTAATTGTTTTGTAATATAAAATATAAAATAATTAAAGATTCTAGGAAAATATAACATTTCCATTGTTTTAGGGGGAGAAACACAACTTCTAGGGGAAGCTTCAATCTTTGATCATTAGATATCAAGATATCTGCAGCAAAGATACCTAAGAACTTTTACCCAGATAACAAAGATGCAAAAACAAATTAATGAGAAAAAGTCAGAAGAACCTGCAGAGGGCATGGAAGAGAAGCATGTGAGGAAAGGACACAGAGCTTCCTGCTGTCTTCAAGTTCCACTCTGCTCCAGGTCTCTATGTGCTCACCATCCTGGGAGCTCTCTCAACCCCATCCTTTCGGGTTTTAATGGGATTTTCATTGCATACACATGATCGATTAAGTCTTCAAAAATTGATAGTTGGATTAACTTCCAGCCCTTCTTCCCTCCTAGGACATCAGGGGGATGAAACTGAAAGTTACAATCCTTTTATCATGTGGCTCATCTTTCTTTTCTTTTTTTTTTTTTTAATGTTTTATTGTTCAAGTAGAGTTGTCTGCATTTTTCTATGGACTAGCTTCCATTTTTAAGTGCTCTAGGGTAACTCCAAAACTCACCTCATTAACATAACAAATGATAACTTTATCAATCTTATTACTTAAGAAATTCCAAGGGTTTTAGGAGCTCTGGTCTAGAAACTGCAACAGCACCAAATAAATATTTATCCCATTATAAATCACAAAATCACAGTATACAATACCAAGTGTGAACAAAGAAAGTAAAGCCACCAGAATTCACATACTCTGCTAGTGAGGATAGAAATTGCTAGTCTCTTTTGAAAACAGCTCAATAGTACCTAGTATCTACTAAAACTGAAACATTTATAATCTAGGACACAACAATGAATGAATGCTTTTCTGGCAATTCTCAAGAGAAGTACATACATATGCATTTAAAAAATCACAAGAAAAGATGCTCATAGCAGCATTATACAAAATAGAAAATATACAAAGAAAATATCTAAAGACCATCAACAGTGACATGAATAAAGAAATTTAGATGTGTTCACACATGAACTTGAAAAAGCTATGAGACTCCAGGGGTTTTAATAAAACACAGAAATATGAGTGAGTCTGAAATAAATTTTTTAAATCGAGCAGAGAATTTATTACACTGTAAATTTCCATTTACATAGAGTTCATCAACAGGCAAAATGCCTCTGTGGATTTGGAACTCAATGTATTGTTTGCAACTGGGAAACAATATGATGAGAAGGGACCTGGGGAGGCTGCCAGGTACTGGTAATTATCATCTGCTCCTGGTCCCACGCTGTCATCGCTTGGTGAGACTTCATCAGGATGTACTTTTGAATTTGTAAACTCTTTTGTGTGTTTGTTGCAATTCATTACAGAGCTAAAAACAACTGGTGTAGCAAAGTCTGAGGGATGAAAAGATAAATTGTGAAAATCTGCCTATTACAGGAAAGAGACTCTCATTCTTGCCATGTCAATGAAATGCAGCAGAGACAGTAAAAGTCCAGTGATATTTCCTGGTTTGAAATGACAGTTTTTGTATATTACCAAGTGCTGTTTGGTCTATAAAATGGGAAGAGGGTCTTGTCTATTTCTGTCATATTAAGAAAACCTGATTTCTCGCTTATGTTTTTCTCTAGCTGAATTCTATAAGTGAGTAAATTAAATGTATTCTGATAAAAGGCAAATATTTAATGATCCATTTCGAAAGTTATTTCCATGATTCCTGAAAGATGATGCATTCTCAGCAATTGTAACTTAGTATTAATAGAATTGAAAAAGAAAATGTACATATCAGTCATATTGCAGAATTGGCTCTTCACTGCTTTAAAACAAAGCTAATGTGCAATGTTCCTGAGACCTAAAAAATTTGGCTTGTTCAAATACATTAAAATAACAAGAACAAGTATTTTTCACTTTCTAGGGCAACTTATATACTATAAGAGAAACATGTAATTGTTCAATGTGTACATTTTTTAAATCATTTATATTATCGATCCATTTTGTCCATGAAGATCATGCTGTGATAAAGTGACCTGCAACACATTTTATATTGTTGGAGTTTTTCTTTACAAACTGGCCTAGAAAACCTGTGCAGAGAGGTCATTGCTGTTAGGATTCAGATGAGCATTTTAAAGACTACATCAACCCATTCATTGCTTAGGAAAACTAGAAATACCTATTCTTTTTTTCTTTTGTGTTAAAAAATATCCTAGGGGAAAACATCTGTGAGAAGAAGGAGACATAGTTTATTCAGAATGCCAATGATATATGAGCAGTGAAAATATTACTAGACTAATCTCAGCTTTTCCTGTGCTCATAGTAGCCACTGGGGATGGAGGACAGGAGACAAACCTCTTGCCAGCCTCCTCACTCCCTGGGTTTTGCAGTTTGCTTGAAAGCAAAGACAGGGAGAAATCCAACAATGCTTCTATGTCAGAACAGGTTAGAGGAAAAGTCACCCTAAGCATTTTGATTGCACTATTGTTACCATAGGTAGTTAACTAGTTATTAATAAAAGGGAGCAAAGGGAATTAGATATTGAGTGTAATAAACTGGGGAGCATAAGTATGTTTGCTTTACCAAGAAGCTACAGCTTCACACCCCATGGGATTAGAGCATTTCTCCACTAAAGGGATTAACATTCCTCCTGTCCTGCTCTGATGCCAGGTTGTTGGGGGCAAAGAGGGAGGTGCTGAACCATTGAGGCCTGTCAATCTAACTACAGGGTGTAAACCCATCCAAAGTCTGCAAAAGTTTGGGACATTGATTGCTTCTTTTGCAAAAGTGGCTGGTTCTTCCCAAACCCAAGCTAATATACTACCAAGGGAACAAAGAGGCTTTCTCTCTCTCTCTCTCTGCAACTTACTAATGCACTCACCCCATGCATTCGTGCACTGTCTTGCCCAGGAGCACATGACCATGTTGGTCCTGCAGATACCAGAGCTGCATTGGATGGTGTTGGCTCCAAAAGGACTGAGTTTTAATTTGAAGCAGAAACTCTGGACATTGGCTTTGGTTTTAGTTTGGCTGAGGACATGGGGTTTTTTTTTCATGGTGGGACAAATGGAGATGGCAGATTGGAAACACAAGGGTAGCTTTTCCCAAAAATAAACTACATTGCCATACCACAGTTTGTCATGTGTCAGACCTTGGAACGCTTTTCTTGCAATCCCATGGAAGAGCCTAATTTCCACCAGCAACAATATTGCTTTATTCCCTTCCCTCCTCGACTCTTAGAGGCACTTGCACTTTCCCCAGGTCCCTTTCCCACCAGGTAATGTTAGGTACTTTAGGAGAAGGAGGAGGGCGGGAGGGCCCCCACAGCACTTGCAGAAAATCTCATGATTAACTGCCTCAGGCCATGCATCTGTTTTTAACAGGATAACAAGAGGTGTTCTGGAGCAAGATAACATTCTGAGTTAACAGGCCTCCACCCACACCTGTGCTTAGGTCACACCCCCCCCCCCTTGGAAGAGTATACTCCACCATTGCCCACAAAATCCATTTGTAATTCCCTCACCCCACCCCACAATTTATGTAAATCCTCA
The DNA here is from genome assembly GCA_004026765.1 of Micronycteris hirsuta. Classification (NCBI taxonomy): domain Eukaryota; kingdom Metazoa; phylum Chordata; class Mammalia; order Chiroptera; family Phyllostomidae; genus Micronycteris; species Micronycteris hirsuta. The sequence goes on from PVJI01014358.1 coordinate 29,707, forward strand.
GGACAAAGAAAAATGTTTACCTCTGCCTTTGTCACCCACTTCGGCTACTATGCCCATTCTCTCCATAGAACTGATAACTAATAAACTTTGCTTTCATACTAATAGGCTTGCTGATCTGTGATTTTTCACTTTGTTAGCAAGAAGAACTGAGCCTCTCACAACAGTAATTTTTTTCCTTTCTGAATGACTGGCCCCAGACCTACTGTTTTCCTTGTGAAAACTGAAAACAAAACAAAACACAAAAAAATTACCTTCCCCAGAACTATCAGTGATTCACAGTGTAATATATTAAGCCCCTCCCACCCTCAACCATATTCTGAGTTACAGGGACTTTTGTGGAAGCTTTGCCTATGGAAAAACTCTGTTTTTAAAAACCTTAGATATAATACATTTTCTGGAAAATCTTTTCACGTGTGCTTGTTGAATTAAACCTTAATGTTGCATAACTCTTCTCAATTTTGTTGCATTCTCAATGATTTTTAGCAACTGCTAGGTGAAATGAATCTCAGTGTGTGTTCCCACCTGATTTTTTTAAAAATGAACTATGGTTTTAGAGCAGTTTAGGTTCACAGCAAAAGTGAAGAGAAGGTACAGAGTTTCCCATTCTCACGCTACCCCCACATATGCACAGCCTCCGCACTATTAAAATCTTTCGCCAGAGTGGTACATTTGTTACAATAGTGAACCTGTCTTGACGTCATTATTACCTAAACTCCAGTTTATATTAGTTTACTCTAGATATTGTACATTTTAAGGGGTTTGGATAAAAGTACAATAAAATGTATCTACTATTATAGTGTCATACAGAGCCTACAGACTGACCTACAAACCCTCTGTACTCTGTCTGTTTATCCCGTCCTCATCCTGAACCCTGGCCACCACTGATACTTCTGTTGCCATAGCTTTGCTTTTCTAGAATGTCATACAGTTGAAATCCTTTGAGAGTATTTAACCTTTTCAGATTGGCTTCTTTCACTTAGTAATGCAAATTTACGGTTCCTCTATGTCTTTTTATGGCGTGCTACCGTCTTTCTTTTAGTGTTGAATAATGGACAACAATGGACTTCACCTTGTGCAGGCATCTTGGTTGCTTCCAAGTTTTGGCTATTATAAATTTAAGCTGCTATAAACATTCGTGTGCAAGTTTTTGTGTGGATATCATTTTTTAATTTCTCTGTGCAAAAACCAAGGAATAGAATGTTGAGTCATATTAGAAGTGTATTTAATTTTGTAAAACACTGTCAGACTATATTTCAAAGTAATATTTTGCATTCTCACCACATTATTTTTTTAAATACTTTTTATTTTATTAATTGTACCTTGCTGTACTCAAGTTGTAAGATTCCTTAAAGTCACATTACACACATTATTTTTTATCTTTGTGTATCTGAAACCAGTTTTGTGTCTGTAGCAGATCAAGTATATATGTTACTTAAGAGTTGTGTTATTAACATTAAAACTGTGTTTCATATAAAATGGAAAAAATGTGGCTTTTTAATATTTGTCATATTTCATGTTAAGAAAAGGCTTTACTATATAATAATATAACAATTACTCTTATGAATCATTTCAATAACTTTATTATTCATCAGATATTTTTTATTCCTAATGAAGTTATATATCAGATTCATATCACATTACCAAATATAGCACAATACTCTAGAAATGATTCAGATTAAACATTTTAAAAATTGTTTAAACACTATATTTTCTTTCAAAATAATTATTCTATTGTAGTTCCATATGTCTTTTCAATTATAAAATCTCTTTAAAATAAATGTATCTACAATCACTAATGAATGGCACATTGAAATATATCATAGCTAACTTTATTGTCTTTTATAATATATTTCTGTAACAATAGTACATATCTGAATATGCTCATTTATGTATCTCATTTTTATATCTCATTTACTCCTCACATCTTTCTAGTCAAGTTTGATTTTAATTTGAAACTTTGCTCAAATCACTTCCTTTTTTCTGTTTTCATTTCCAACAACATTTCTTCAGATATTCCATTTGAATCATAGCATTTTACCTACTATTACATTTTAAAATGATATTTATTCCACTAACTGTATAAATTCCAATAAACTTCTAATGAATTTTTAACATTTTAGTTCAGATATAAATTAGATATTTGATGTTGATACATATTTCATACGAAACTATAAAATTATATTAAAACACAAACTCTCACCAGCTGCCCGTGGACATAAAAATAAGACACCACTCTTGGAATCAATACGGGCATGCCATTTCCCTGGCGGCAAAAATGGCAGCAACGCCTTTCCCAAAGTTCATTAGCCAAAACGATGACAGGATCAAAGGGCCTTGAGGTAGGTGGTTAAGACCTAAAAGGTGGTTTAAGACCTAAAAGGATTCCAAAGTATGACATTCAAAAAACTGACTGACTATACAGAATTTTCTTAAGCATGAGGCCATACTAGGTAAAATATATGTTAAAAATGGTTGTTTCCTTTGCATTCTATAGATTAGCTTGTTAAAAGTTTCGCATGAAGATAGGTGAAAATCGGTCATTTTCTGTCATTCCAGGTAAAGAATGCTTCTCACTATGCTATGTCACCTTCAATACAGAAGGATAATGGAAGTCAACATGTCCCTGTGTCTTTGAACTATTTTGTTGCTTTCTCTCTCTCCCAGATTACAGTTCTCTATATCACTAGTCATGCTTTATCCAGATCACTCCCACACCTATGTTACGTTATTTTATATTAACTTAAAAGCAATAAAAATTAGTCTTCATTAACTCTGTATTCACTTGATATTGAAAATAAATTAATTCAGAAACTCTTGCTTCTGTCATTGATCTATTATTCATATCTATAAATATATTAGTTGACTGATTGGCAACACCTCTGTGCCTGGCATTCGGGGAGATAGCCTCAAATGACCTATTTTGAAATTCATCGATTTTTTGGCCAGCTCAATCTCCCTTTGAGTCATTCCAATGAATTTTTCATCATAGTCATTGTAATTTTCAAGTCTTGAATTTTTATTTGTGTTTATAATCATTATGACTGTCTTAATATTCTCTATTCAATGGGATGTTATTCTCATATTTCCCTTTAGTTCTCAAAGCATAGTGTTATAGACAGATTTTCCCCTCAAAATACATATGTTGAAATGCCAATCCCCAATGATTTTGATTGGAGGGAGAGATTTTAAGGAGGTAATTAAGGTTATCATAAGAGTGGGACCCTAAACTATGAAAATGAAAGACACTAGATAGTCTGCTCTCTCACTGAGTGTATGTGTGAGGGTGTAAGAGAAAGGCCATGTGAGGACACAATGAGAAGGTGCTGTCCTCAAGCTTACAAAAGAGGTTTCCGCTGAAGCTATTCCTGCAAACGCCTTGGTCTTGCACGTCCAGCCTCCAGAACTGTAGAAACTAAATTTCTGTTGCTTAAGCCACCCAGACGGTGGTATCATATTTATGACAGCCCAAGCCATACCATTGTGTTCTTTTTTCTTTTAACATATTGACTGCTTTTAGCATAATTAAAGCATACAATTAAAGTGTTTTTTTTTTTTTCTAGTAAGTTTAAAATCCACAATGTCTTGTTTCATGGCATGTCTCCAAAGATTTGGTTGAAAACGAAACACTTTGGGGTTGTCGTTTGTGATGCCTGTTGTTACTGCTCTGATTCTTTTTATTTTCTACTTTTTGCTGCTTGAGCAGCTTTCTTGAACCAATTCTGTGAAAACTGTAAAATTCTTTTTGCCTATGAAAATTCAAGTCCCTCTTCAGTTAGTATCTTAATCAAAAACAGGTTTTTAAAAATGTCTGGAACTGATCATTTTTCAGACTTTGCTACATAGTTCCATGTGCACAGGGGGTCTTACTTGCAATCCTCGGGCAGGCGGGAAAGTCTACGTGTACTGAGCAAACTCTGAGCCAGGCCAAATGCAGGCAAGCCTTGTCAGTGGGTGTTTCCAGAGAACTGCCAGGCTGGTCAAATAACCACAGTTCTCTTAGAAAGGTACTTTTGGGGCATGACACACGCATTCTATCTCTTCCAGTGGCTGCCAGGCTACTGCTTGTCACCGTGATTATGAGGTTACTGGTTTGGGGGCTATTCCAGATCAGGGGAGAGATAAAAGGGAATAAACAGGTTGAAATACTACCAGTTCACTGTTTTCAAAAACATAACATGGTTTTTATTAAATAGGCAATCCTTATACTATTGCAAATCTTGGTGAATTTTAAGAGTTCTGAAAATGTTGATTTTGATAATTTTTGCCATATTCTTATGGAATTTATGAAGGAGCAGAATTTTAGAGTTCCATACTCTACCATGCCCAATAATGACATCGCACTATATATAAATTAAAATAATTATTAATACATTTAGAACATATTCAGGTATTAAGTAGAACCAAATGTTGAAACTGCTCAAACAGCTTAAATGCAAAACTTCTGCATTGGTTAGTAAATGTTAATAAAGAGAAATTGCTTGATACTGTCTTATTGAAAATGATATATAGCCAATTTTATTTGCTTTGAATTTAAGTTAAGTATTTAAATTTCAATATTCCCAATTCCATACTAAATTAATTCATATTATATAGATGAAAGAATAAGTATATTCCTTAAGTACAAAGAGAAAGGCAATAAAATATAATGGCTTGTTTTAAACCAAGGATTTTGACTAAGAATTAAGTCTCGACACTCTTTTATAAACATTTCTGTAGACAAGTTACAAAATACAGAACATTGGTTCTCCTAAAACCAATTGTTCAAAATTTATACCTATTAGATAATCTCACTTTATTTATCTTCCCTATGTCATATGTGTGTGTTTCTTATGAGGTAATACAGGCTGTAATTCTCTCTCTCTCTCTCTCTTTCTGTCTCTCATAGTTAGTTCCCAAAAAAGAGTTTAATAAGGTAGATGGGGGGAGACATGAACTTGAGGGCTCTACTTTAGTTCCTTATTTCTTCAGTCACATCTCACCACAAATTCAGTGACTTCATAGAAGAAAAATTCATTCTTAGGATTCTTCAAGTTTGTAAAAATCTCACTGAACTAAAATCAAGGTTTCAACAGTCTGTACTCCTTTTCTGAAGAGTTGATACCAGGACTAAACTTCTGCTTATCTGCATTTTTGGTAGAATTTAGTTCTTTGGAATTGTAGCACTGGGTCCCTGAGTTTTTTCTGGCTGTCAGCTGAAGACTCTACCCAGCTTCTCTAATTTGTTCATTTCTTGCCTAATGAGCCTCTTTCTCCACCTTCCAAACCTGTGAAGGCAATTTGGTTCTTATGTGATACTCTCTAAAATAGCCAAGAAACATTCTCTAGTTTTAAGGAATTATATGATTACCTTGAGTTCATCTGGCTAATCCAGAATAATTTCACCTTCTCAAGGTCCATATACTTAATCACACCTGCAAAGTTCCCAATACCATGCAAAGGAATATATTCACCAGCCTGGGAGATTAGGGTGTTCACACCGCCCCCTATTACAGTGTTAAATCATTAACACATTTTCAGTGACTTATAAAAATAGGATGGAGGAACAGAGAATGATGAGTCTTGCTAGAAATTCACCCAGGAGAATGCAGGGTCCTCTTGGTTAATGAATTATTGGAATGCCAGAAAGGCAGACATCTTAGTTATGGGGTAAACTGTTCTTTGAGCCATGTGCCTGCAGTAGATGGAAATCAGACCTACAACGTGGACATTTCCCAGATTTGCATAATTAAACCTGCCTCTCAGATACAGAACTGAGAATATGATGGGAATATAATCCAAAGAGAAGAGGCAGTGAACAAACTTCTACCTAAACTGCAGGAAATTAACCAATCTCAAGGTATGGGAGTCAATAATAAAAAAAAAATATGGAAACTAAAAAAAGAAAAGACTAGAGACCAAGTAAAAGTCAGGTACTTTCTGAAGACACAGGGCCCAACAGAAAGCAGTGGTCTGAAACAGGGATTTTCAGCCAGTATGCTGCAAGAGGCAAGTGTTTGTGCAGCAAGAGTTTTTGAAACATGCAATAATGTCAGGGGTGCTGACCTCTCTTCCCTTAGACTGTCAAATAAAATGAATGACAACATCCAACGCAATAACAGCCATCTGGTGTGAAAGAATCAAAATCACACCTATTTTCACACACACACACACACACACACACATATATTTGGTGTGTCACAGAATTTTACTAGTTTGTATGTGGCATGAGATGAAAAAAGTTGAAAATCACTAGTCTAAAATCATTAATTTTATAAATAGAAATAAATGTTTAAAATATAATTTTTATTATAAAGATAAAAAAAGAAAACAACCTCTACAAAATTTTAAAAACAGAATAAAAAGAGAATTTGTGTAGCTAAAAAGCTAATTAAAATGTAAAGAAGGATTGTAAAAGAATTTAAAAACTATAGCATAATTAAATAAGCTTTGTAAATTAAATATGTATCATATGGTAAAGTCTAGATACTCTGATATATTTCCAAGTTATTTTTGCATAAATTATATATTTTAAACATATGTATTCATAAATACAAAAGTTCTCATATGTAACTTCAGAAAGAATATCATGTAATTTTTCTGAGAAGATAAATGTTAAGATAAACTAAAAAGAAATTATGATTAATTTATCTAATTTAAATCACTAGCATAGCGAACCATCTATTTTCTTTACACATTCTAAAATTATAGTGTTTGCAAGACTTCTTTATTTTAATGTACTGCTTTATTATCTTTAAATTATAAAGCATTCACAAAAAAGACTTTTATCTGTGACGGTTAAGAAAGAAAGGTATATCCTGATCTCTTTGGTCACATAGATGTCCTATACAAGCTGCCTTTTAATAAAAGAAAATCATGATACTTGAGTTGCTCTTATACAAATTAAATGTTTTATTCTATAAGTAAAGAAATTGTTATAGTGCCTCTAATACAGAGAGACAGTTTACAGTGTCATCTGTAAGTTTCTAGATTCCCAAGGGATGTTGTTTCCTGTGCCTTCCATTAATGTTCTATCACATTATAACTTGTAATACAGGAGTTGTATTACCAAATTTAGTTTCATGCTTTAAAAAGGCATTTCCAATTCAGATTTTGGTGTCTGATAAAAGGGATAGACTTTTGAAGTATAAATAATTCTGACTACCATTTTAATGGTTCTTCCCTGGTTAAAGAAAACCATGTGGAATACAACTCTGTCTGTTTGTACACACCAGCTAGAGTGTTTAGATTTGTAACAAACTGGAAATTAAAAATGCTGGTGCCAAGGTATAAATATGAACCAATGCGGACATTCAAGGCATGTAGAGAACTTCATATGAACTCTTTGGTGCTTTGTTTTGACTATGGTACAATTTTGGTAGATTACTATGTGTGTTTCTCCGACAAAAGTCTCAAGGGCCTATATAAGTTTCTGCTATAATAATGTCAGCTCTTGGGGTAAAGCAAACTTTGCTTTGAAAGCTTTAGATACAATTATGTAGAAATCCAGAGAAGTTGACTTCTCTCAGTAAAACAGGCAAAACTTGCCCCATCCAGGAGTTAATTGGGTTGCACCTGAGTGACTGGAACTGCTCTAGAGTCCAGTCTCACCACCTCTGCACTCTCCAGAAGTCCATCTAAAGATCCGCATTCCCAAATCTATTTCACCAGGCTACCTCCTCAAATGAAATATGTTCTTCATATGTAATTATAATATACTAAATATGTATGATCCCTACTGTCTTTTTCTATAACTAAATTTTAAGAAATGTTATGATTTAGGGAGCAGGGATCTCTGTATCTGACTCTGCCAGTTGCTAGTTTTGTGACCGTGGGCAAGTTGCTACCATACAGTAAATGTGTTTGCTCATCTGTAAACTATTAAACATACTAATACAAATTTCATAGTGTGCTAGTATATTTAAATGACTTAATATAAGTGACCTTTCTTGAAAAGTACCTGGTATGTAGAACACATCATAATGTAGTGATTTTATGATTACAGTTATAATTGACATTATTATTATTTAAGTGATAAAGTCTAAATATAATATTGTATTACCATCTTTTATTAATAGCATGTTGCAAAATGCTTTGTACATGTCACATGTTAGAATAGATTTATTTAAATATAAATTTAAAGATCAAATATATTTAAAAACTAAAACACAGAAACAAAACATTAATTTCTGATTATAAATACTGTTAAGAAATGTAAGGATCCTTTATGATAGCATAGTCAGGCAATTAAAATAAATTTAAATTAGAACAGTTTTAAAGAATATTACATGCATACAATGAATGTATTTACATTTACTGACTATCTAAATACATTACTTCAAATTTAAAATATTCTAATATTTGAAGTTAACATTTGCAAATTTCATTCACTTATTTCCTTAAGTTCAGATTTCCCCAATAAATCATCTTTTATATTCTGAATTCTGAAATTATATACTTTTATTTTGAAGTCCGTTATTTTCATGACTTTAACAGACCTAAACATATAACATCCTAACTTGTAATCCTGACCAGTGACATACATTATCTGATCGAATGTTGATTAGTTGAATATGAAAGCCATGACTTCAAAATTAACCTATCCCTAAACCAGGTATGTGATACTATTTTGTATTTTGCCTACCCCAGTACCACTGTATCATTGGTTATCCATTCCCCATATCTCAGTGGCATATTTTATTATTTCTGCCTTGCCCCAAATTTGAATTACTGACCATGTATTATCATCTTCTTTTATCATCTATTATTCTTATCTTTATTTTATGACCTATTTTCCTTATGCATTATGTGAAAATATTCCATTAGTTACTGATTCCCCATTTTCCATTTCCTCCGCATTTTAGTTTACATTTTGTAGCCCTACAGAAAATTTATAAATATTCATTTTCCGTGTCACTCCCATGCTCAAAAGCCTTCAACAGCTCTGTAGTACCAACTGCGGAGTCCAAGTCATATGTTTGTTCTAATCGCTCAAAGAGACCTGGGCAAGTTTTGTACAACTAAACCTTTGGTCATACATTTCCTACTCTTTGAAATTTCTTCCAGTCTACCTACTTATAAAAACTATCCTCATTTCTCATTAATTTATTCATTAATTTAAGAACAATTAATTGAGCTCTCTGGCTCCCTGGACTCACCAGGCACATCGTTGTCCTAGGACCGTGGACACTCTGTTATGCACAGACTTTCACATTGAATTCCCGCACTGCACTCAGAATTCTGCTCACCAGTCACCTCATCGTGGAGAACTGTTCTGCCTCTCTCACACTCGTCCAAGGTGAAAGGGACATCTTACTACTCCGCCACTTTATATCTTACACCTGCTCTATTTGTCTTACAAGACTTTTCAATGTCTGACATTGTACAATGTATTTATTTGAGAAAGCATATTGCCAGCCTTCCCCTCCAAAATTTAAACTCCGAGATAGTCTATTTTGGTCCCCGAAACATCTTCAGCACTGTAGATAAGTTTGCAAATATACTGAGCATTCGATAAACACTTGAATGCATTATGATGTTCCAATACCGATGGCGCTATTACAGTAATTAAGATGCTTAGTGGATGCTGAATATAAAGATTTTGGTAAAACATCTTCTCCCATCGATTCTAAACAATTACACCCACAGGGTCATATAGATTTTACTCTAAAAGTTCCTTTTCACTCTACAAAACTTTACAATTACCAGACATGGTAGACAGTTGTGCCTCCCCACATGTAATTTCTCTAACTGCAAAAATAAAGTATGCCATTTGGTTTGCCTATCTTTAATTGGTCTGGTTAGGGCTGTAGTAGCTTATTCAAATCCCTTCCAATTGTCTTTTGCTATGATTTGTGTATGCAGGTTAACAGTATAAAAATGACTCAATTTCAATTATCTTAAAAACCTTCCAGTATGATAAAAAAATTTGACCTTCTAATTAGTGACCCTGCAGTTCTCTGTCTTTCTAATATGGAATCTTACTTTCTTCAAGGGCTGGTCTCCCTGTCCCATTCAGTGGTGTATGGCACCGTGAAACAAACGATGTTCAAACCCCCTTGACGTGACGTGATGTCACTTCCTACTTGGAGTTCAACCAGGAAACAGATTCTTGCATTTTCTGTGAATAAGACTTTTAAAGGTCAAAAATATTTATCTAGGATGTAAGGGTTACTTCTTTTTTATTCAAATTATGTTCAAATTCATCTTGTGATCTCCAAAATTGAGAGCATATGAGAAAACTCTGAATATTATATAAATAACACTACAAAGACCTGCCTAGACTTACTAAATCAAAATCTCAGTAGTGGTACCTAGTAATATTGTAATATACACATACACACACACACACACCATCAATAAACTGATCCAAACAATTTTGGCACCAGGTTCAGCAAAATTGTATATCAGATAATCATGCATCTATATTCTCGAGACATAATGGCCATACACGTAACCATTTTCTAAAGTGATTTAATATATGCATAGTTATTACAAATATTCTCTTGTACCCACATTTCAGTTCTAACTACAAATCTGCTATCTTCTCCAGGATTTCTGCTTAAGATTTCAAGGTCACTTTCTGTCAGTTACAATGTCTACAAGACTCAGAATATCCTTTTTACCATGTACCAGTTACAGCTCTTATTTAGTTGGTACACACCACGTGCACATATTAAGACTGTTCCTTAATAGTTTCAATGTAATGAAGTAAATACAGGTTAAACAATTTTTTATTTTACAGTTTGCTAATGTATACAGCAATTTTAGTGAAGTTTCAGGGACTTACACTGCAGGTGTTCAAAGAGCATAAAATCGAACGATAGGAAATGGTATATGGTCAATGTGTCAGCAAGAAATCCATTCCACCATCCTTTGCCACAGTCTAAGTCTCTTGCTTCATTGTCTAATATTGTTGCCTCTGCCACTTCCTGCCTCCTCCCTTCCCTGCCACACCCATAAAGTTCTTACATTGAATATGTAGTAATTTACCTTTTACTTCAGTTTCATCGTCTTCTTAAAACACTTCCCCTTATGACCTCATTTGAAAACCAGAGGTGGGTAAACTAAAGCCTGTGGACCACATATGTCTTGGCGTCTGTTTATTTGTTTGTTTTTAAGTAAAGTTAATTGTGCCTTGGCTGGTGTGGCTCAGTGCATTGAGTGCCAGCCTGAGACAAAATGTCACCAGTTCGATTCCCAGTCTAGGACACATGCCTGGGGTGCAGGCCAGGTCCCCAGTAAGAGGTGTGCAAAAGGCATCCGCATACTGATGTTTCTCTCCTTCTCTTTCTTCCTCCCTTCCTCTCTCTCTAAGAATAAATAAATAAAATCTTAAAAAAGAAAATAATAAAGTATACAATTCAGTGGCATTTAGTACACTCACAATGCTGTGCAACTGTCACCTCTATTCTTTAAAAAAATTAAATAAGGTTAATTGGAAAATAGTCATATCCATTCATTTATGTATAGTGTATGGGTACTTTTGTTTAAAATACCTGGGGTTAAGTAGTTGCAACAGAAACTATATGGATGAAACTATATGACTACAATATTTACTCTGGGGTCTTTATAGAAAATAGTTTGTCAACCCCTCACAGGGAGAATTCCAGAAGAATTTCCTACACAGAGACTCTGCATTCCTTAACAACTCTTATGGGCCAGATGTTGTTATAATTATTTTTCCACCCATTTCATTTTCTCTCTAGGGAAGTATTTGCAATTCTTGAGAACAGCATCTGTCTTCCAAGTTCTCCTTATATCTTATGAAGGGGGGCACAGCATTAAAAATGTGTTTTAAACATCAAGAACTTTCTTCAGGCTGGTGTCTGAGGATATGAGGACCACATGCTGAATAGTGTTTCATGATGTTGGCAGCTTTCTGATTTTGCATCTTAAATGCAATATAAATAAACCCAGTATGCAATGAATTACTTAGGCTGTTAGAATTTAGGGATAACACCTTTCTCATCACTAATCCTATCCTTTCCAGGAGTTTGTTCTCAAGTTCTTCATATTCTGTTCTGGGTGTTCTGACTGAAAAGAACCATAGTTAAATTAAGGGATGTTTAACGCCACCTCTCATGTTGTCGGCTGAGTTTTCTTCTTCTTCCAACTCAATGGTCAACCACACCTTCATTTCCCTTGGTGGGGAGTGAAGGCAGCACTCCAAAAGTCCCTGTTCCAAATATTGCTTTCTGGCTGTGTCCTATTGTCTGGATACATAGAGTTGTATATGCTCCCATCAGGAAACCTGCTGCTCTGCACCATATCTCTTTGATCATTACTGAGTTTCCTCTCGTACCCAGGAACACTAGGTGAGGTAGAGTTCATATAAAATCTTTTACAGATTTTAGATGACTGGGGTATGCATAAACGTGTTAGGCTCAAAATTACTAACATCAAGATTTAATGCTCACTGACAGGGAAGGCTGCCTCTCTAGTCAACACAGCCTGTCAGTCTCCTTTTCCTCACAATCAGATGCCAATTCTGTATTTATGAGACCTTCAAATTAGAAAAGAATATTATTAAGAAGTATGAAGTAGAAAATTCCTAGAAATATTTTATGTGTCTGAAAGTCCCAGGAAGAATTCATTATAAATAGTCATATTTTCTGTGCTCTGACTAAGCGTGGCTCATCCACATGTGCTGAAGAAAATCTTCCAGAATCACCATTATGCTGATAGTTTCTCTACTTTTAAACATGCAGATTGTTCTCTCCTTCTTGTTAGCGCATTGTCATATTTAGGCATAAGCAAGCAGACCATGATGAACTTGAACCTGCTTTAAAAAAACACTGGATGTTTTTAAGCAGATTGGCCACCAAAACCAAAATAGTTTTCAGTTTTCTGTTGTAAATGGAGATATGGAGACTTTCTGTGACGCCCTTCCCTTCTTTGGCTCACACTCTATTACATACCCTCGACCAAGTGCACCTGGCCGTCCACAGGTGACCACAGAATGGTCCCTCGTGCAAAGGCCTGTGGGAACTGTCTTCTCGGGGGAAGCTATTGTCTGGGTGTAACTTCTCTGTGTGCGGGACTACAGTACAGCTCCTGAAGGTCAACCTTGACGCCTGTTGGTCTCCAGCATCAGTAGTAGAAGAGTTGAGGTGGACATAAAATACAGAAAAGTAAGTTCGGAGTCCATCAAACACATCATATTTGTCCATCAACCCCTGCAGCAACCTCATGAGAGGAAATGGCTCTCCTCTCCTTCCAAATACTGTGCACATTTCCTTTTAGCCAGCTCTCACTAAAACCACACAAGGAAGAGGATACTGGGGAACGTATTTTCCAGACTCAGCCAAGTTGCCATAACATCATCTAGCACATAAGTCAAATAGGAAATGAAAGGAAGAACAAAGTATGATTGCATTGGTTAGGGATTTTTAGGTCGCAATAACAAAATATAGCTCAAACTGTTTCAAGGGGAAAAAGAAACAGCTTCATGAAACACTTGGGAGGTACAGTGTGAAAACAGTTATCATTCATAAGATGTCAGGGGGGTGTTAAAACTTTAGCTCTACCATTATCAAATAAAGTACTTTTTTCTTATTGGACAATTTGTTTCCTTTGATTCACGTTCTTGTTTTTATTATTTTTCATTTTTTAATCCTAACCCGAGTATATCTTCATCGCTTTTAGAGCGATTAGAAGGGAGAGAGAGTGAGAGACATTTCTTCAGTGGCTGCTGTATGCACCCCTCTCAGGGATCGAACCCACAACCCTTTGGTGCACAGAACAGTGCTCCAACCAACTGAGCCACCGGGTCAAGGTCACAGCCTTGTTTTTATATGTTTCAGTTGTGTTCTCATTTTGTCTTAATCTAATGAAATTCATGTAACAATTACTTGACTAAAATATGTAAGCAACCTGTGAGCAATGTGTTCCTCACATGTGAGCTACTGGTATACCACACATGCATATTCCTAAGGCCTCATGTCTTTACTCTGGTTCTTTCATGCAACAATGGCGTAAGCATTATTCTGCCAATGTGTCACGAAGCACTATAATTAACTACTTCATATTTTCACAGCAACTTGCCACTAATATTCAGAAATGTCTATGAAAATAACTAATAGTAATCAAATAAATATTTCCATTATTAAAAAATGTTCATTAATTTCAACCACACTTTTGTGTTAAACGGCTTCTTCAAAACTAAAAGGCTGTTTGGAGATGTCTTGCTTACCTCAGCACTTCTTTCTCATCTATATTCATGGCTTTTTCAGGGTCTATGCAGTTAGATTTCACAATCATGAGTCACAACCTTATTTTAGAAAGAATCTTATTTCAATTCATTGGTGAATATTGAACTATGAAGTGATAAAATTTAAGGGTACTGTAGGGTAAAGCGTTGCTCAAAAAATATAGGGAATTTTGGACTCAGTATCCTGTTAAGCGTCACACCAAGAAGGACTTTTAAAAGATTTACCAGTTTATGCTCTCATAAATATGAAAAACACTCTTACAATTGAATTTTTTAAACTGCAGATAAAGTGCTAAAATTGTATTCTTTTTCTTTTAAAAATATACAATGAATTTTCAGCTAATTTATTTCATATATTGAAAACTAGTTAAATCATAATTGGCATATTAATATGTATTTAGTAATTTAAGTAATGTACTAAAACACTCATTTAACAAATATTTTTAGACTTTCTCTATCACACAGAATGTGAAATAATTAATCAAAACTGTCTAAAAATATGTATCATTAGTAATTTAGTAAGA
>PVJI01014359.1:0-12905 GCA_004026765.1 Micronycteris hirsuta
CTCAACATCATTAGCCATCAGAGAGATGCAAATTAAAACCACAATGAGATACCACCTCACACCAGTCAGAATGGCCATCATCAACAAAGCAACAGATAACTGTTGGAGGGGATGTGGAGAAAAGGGAACCCTACTGCACTGTTGGTGGGAATGCAGACTGGTGCAGCCATTGTGGAAAACACTATGGAACTTCCTCAGATATTTGAAATTGGAACTGCCTTTCAACCCAGCAATTCCACTACTGGGATTATACCCTAAGAGTGCTTGAAAACCAATTCAAAAGAACCTATGCACTCCTATGTTCATAGCAGCACAATTCACAATAGCTAAGTGCTGGAAACAACCTAGGTGCCCATCTACAAGTGAATGGATCAAGAAACTATGGTACATTTACACAATGGAATTCTACACAACAGAAAGGAAGAAGGAGGTTATACCGTTTGCAACAGCATGGATGGAACTGGAGAGCATTATGCTAAGTGAAGTAAGCCAGGCAGTGAGGGACAAATACCATATGATCTCACCTTTAACCGGATCAGAACCAACAAAAGCAGAAAGAAAGCAAAACATAACCAGAGACACTGAAATTAAGAACAGTCTAACAATAGACAGGGGAGAGGGGGGAGGGGACAATGGGGAGAAGGGGTTTCAGGAATCACTGTAGAGGACACATGGACATATTTAAGGGGGAGGAGGGAGGCTGGGGGGAGGGGCTGGAAGGGAAGGGAGGAGGGGAGGGGAGAGGATACAAATAACTGTAATTGAACAAAAATAAAATAAAATTAAAAAAAAACATTCCTTTCATTCCTCATTCCTTTCTTTCCTTCCTTCTCATTCCTTCTTCCTTTCTTCCTCTCTTTCCTTTTTTATTACTTCTTCCATTTTTATACTTTTTCTTTTTTTAAATTCCCACAAGTGAGACCAAAAAAATCAAGAACTGTGAAAAGACCAGAGTTGCACACAAAGAGTGGTCAACTGACAGTGAGAGAAATTTCACTTTTCTACTGCAGAGGACTTGCAAGTTATTGTATATTTCTATTTTGTCATTATTCTTACATTTTACTAGTATTTTTGTATTTCTCTTCCTTTTGTTTAGCCCTCTTCGCTTGACTGGTTGAATTGCATTGTTTGACTGGTTTCCCTTATTCTCTCACTCATAGTATATTTTTAATTTACTGTCTTTCACTTCACTTGTGTTCCATTAACACACCACTCCAGGTCGTATACTTCCTAATCTTGTTATCCACATCACATACACTCTGTCATATGATTTTTCCCCATTATTATTTTAAATAGTTGTTGTTCCATACAATTGTAAATACAACACAGCACTCCTCCTCACCCCCCAGGTCTTAGGCCAGTCCACTGTGTCCTGAACTTTACTCCTGTTGTGGTTAGCTCTATTGTCTCACACACTATACCTATTTTCTATCCTTTACTCTTACTTTCCTCATAATCTGACCTCCCACAAGCTCACTGTTTCTAGATTCAACTCACCCCCCCCGCCCCCCTAACAAGAGCCCTATCTACTTCCACCCTTTCTAAAAAGTGGCTAGTCAGGTGAAATATCCCGGTAAACACTATACATATCCAAAGATCTCCTATCTCTTCTCTAAGGGTTGGTATTTTAAATATCATAGAATACACTCCTGATGTCTTAAAAATTTTGCCGCCCCTCTCCACTGATCACAAAAAGAGTAGGTAGAAGATGGCAGAGGAAACTCACCAACAAAGGAACCATCAACAGATAACAATAGAAGAAGGTGAAGGAGGTAGTGGAATCTACACTAACTGAACACAGGACTGAACTAGAATACAACTAAATGGTGGAGAAATTACTCAGAACAAACAACTGAACAAGAGCAAGAGAGAACCCTGAAAATCGTGTACACATAGAAGAACCAGCTTGAACACAACCTGCCCACACCTGCACAACAGAACACAGGAGGTGGTGGCTGGAGTGACCCTCAGTTAGCCAGCTGGAGGGAAGGACCCACCAAAGAAAGACCCAACAACAATCAAAACCCAAATACTTACAAAGAACCAACATAAATGACAGTCCAAGACCAGTGAGCTCAGGAGATCAACGAGACTGCACCAGTGAATCTCATAGGTCTTCTACCATAGAAGTTCACACCAAAAACCAAGAGGTTAGAACAGATCAATTTAAGAAGCAGAGGTGAACAAGAAGAGTCTCACAAACAATGGGAAGACAAAGAAACAATCCCCAAATGAAAGGAAAGGAGGAAGCCTCAGAAAGAATTCTAAATGAAATAGAGGCAAATCAACTATCAGATACCGAATCAAAGCAATGCTTATCAGGAAGCTCAATGAGCTCACAGAGAATTACCAAAAACTATAGAGAAACTAAAATGAATGCACTGCAAATATATCAACATGAAAAATGAAATAGAAACTATCAAAAAGGGTCAAGAGGAAATGAAAAACACAATTTCTGAACTGAAGAACACAACAGAAGGAATCAAAAACAGGCTCAAGGAAGCAGAGGATTGTATCAAGGAGCCAGAGGACAAGGTAAAAAAAAAAACACCCAGAATGAAAAAGAATTGGAAAAGAGGCTAAGAAAGAACAAAGGGATTAAGGGAAAAGCAGGACAACATGAAACATAATAATATCCACATACTAGGAATACCAGAAGGAGAAGAAGAAGAGCAAGAGATAGAAAACCGGGTTGAAAAAGTAATGATGGAAAACTTCCCTACTTTGATGAGAGAAAAAGTCACCAAATCTTGCTTGGGAACACAGAGAGTCCCAATCAAGAGGAAAACAAAGAGGCCCACTTCAAGACACATCATACTTAAAATGGCAAAATTTCAAGATAAAAAGAGAATCTTAAGAGGAGTAAAGGAGACAGAGGAAGTAATATACAAGGGAGCCCCAATAAGACTAGCAGCTGACTTCCCAATGGAAACGCTCCAAGTCAGAAGTGAATGGCAAGAAATATTCCAAGAAGAAGAACCAGAGGCCTGCAACCAAGACTACACTAGCCGGCAAGGCTCTCAATTTAAGTGAAAGGCCAAATAAGGAGCTTCTCAGACAAAAGAAGACTTAAGAATATACCTCCTCCAAACCAGCTCTGCAAGAGATGCTAAATGGTTTACTTTAAGATCAAAAAGAAGAACACTGAAACAGAGAGAAACACAGGTATGAAAAAACGGCAATGAAGAAGTACCTATCAATAATAACCCTAAATGTAAATAGATTAAATGCCACAATTAAAAGACACAGAAAAGTGGAATGGATAAGAAAACATGACCCACACATATGTTGCCTACAGGAGACCCACCTCAGAACAAAAGACCTACACAGACTGAAAGTGAAGGGCTGGAAATAAGTTTTCCAAGCAAACTGACGGGGGGCGGGGGGGGGGGGAAGCCAGCATAACAATACTCATATCGAACAAAATATACTTTTATTTAAAAAGACCCATAAAAATTGACTCAGAAGGTTATTTCATTATACTCAAGGGAAGAGTCCATCAAGAAGACATAAACATTGTGAATATATATGCACCCAACATAGGAACATCCAAATACATAAAGAAAATCTTGGAGGACTTCAAGAAAGTTATTGACAGCAACACACTAATACTAGGGTATTTTAACACCCCACTGCCAAAAACGGACAGATCTTCCAAAGAAAATATCAACAAAGATATTGAGGCATTGAACAATGCCCGAGATCAAATGGACTTACCTGATATATGTATATACAGCCTGTTATCCCAAAGAAGCTAAATACACATTCTTTTCAAATACACATGGAACATTTTCAAAGCTAAACCAAATGACAGGACACAAAACAAGCCTGAACAATTTAAAAAAAATTGAAGTAATATCAAGTATTTTCTCTGAGCCCAAGGACTGAAATTAGAAACCAACCCCAAGGGAAAAAAAAAAAAGACACTAAAAATCATGGAGATTGAATAGCATGCTATTCAACAACAAATGAGTCAAGAATGAGATTAGGGAAGAAATCAAAAAGTTTCTCAAAACACATGAAAATGAACTTACAACCCCTTAAAACTTACAAGACACAGCGAAGGCAATCCTGAGAGGGAAGTTCACAGCGATACTGGCCTACCTAAAAAAAGATAGAAACATTTCAAATAAACACCTACACCTACGGGAACTCGAGGAACAACAACAAACACAGCCCACAGCAAATAGAAGGAAGGAAACAACCAATCACAGTGGAATTAAGTGGCATAGAGACTCAAGGCACAATTCTAATGATGAATAAATCCAGGAGCTGGTTCTTTGAAAAGATAAAATCAACAAGCCTTAAGACAGACTCATCAAGAAACAAAGAGAGAGGACCCAAATAAACACAATCAGAAATGAAAGTGGAGAGATTACAACTGATACTGTAACAGGGTGCAGCAAAGAGGGGGCCCCCAAATGGGGATTTGTAATGGGGTCCAGAACTCAAGGTGTCCAGGAAATATTAGAAATATATATAGGATGTCCTCACCCCCACAAGTCTGACTGGCAGGGGATGGGACTCCTGGAACAGGGCCATTCAGAGCTGTTTTGCGAAACAGCAGCTTTGCAGATAACCTCTGGCATGGTCATTTAGCATATCTATAGCCTTTAACTGATTTCATAGATATGTTAAATAGCTGCAAAGCTGCTTTGAGCCAGGGGGATGGAAGTTACTTCCACCCAAGAGGTAACTGAGAGGCAACTCCCCCTGGACACAGCGTCTGCGTGAATGCTTGGAGATGATTGGCTCTGTGCCATGGGGTCACACCTGCCCACAGTTAACATGGCAGCCCAATAAAGCTAAAAGAATATAGAGTACTGGCAGGTGTAGCCGATTGAAGGAGGAGTTGGAAATGGGTCGCAGAGGAAGATTGGCATGGGTATTTAAACCCAGGCACATGAGGCCATAACTCTCTCTCTCTCTCTCTCTGGAATACATGGCTTTTGGCAAGAGGGGAGAACCCTGCAACTTTGGGGCTCCCTTTGCCACACAGCTTAGGAAGCTAGGAAGCAAGATGTAGCAGCAATGTTGAGCTCTCTCTTAGCAGTTCAGAAGAATGCAGGAGAGATACTGCAGGAAGGGGTCTGGACCAGGAGGCTTTGGAGGAATGGGGACCCCTCAGCCTGAAAGACAGAGAGAGGACCACATGGCATTGGGTGGCTCCCTTTGCCACGTGGCCTAGGAAGCAGGAGAGACTTTGCCTGGAAGAAAAGGTGTGAGAGGACTCTTGCTGGTGGGCCATGAGAAGGTGCTACATGGTTTTGGATTAACTAGAAATCATGGTGGAAACACAGCGGATGGTGTTGGAACCAAGGGTCTGCCTGAATCATGGACTTCTACTTCTTTCCCTGAGATACGGTACCCTTGACTGGGCAGAGGGGAGAAGGAAGGACTGTGTGCATTTGTGGGTATTCTAGAGAACGGGTATTCCAAAGAACTTTAGTATTTTAAAGGATACCTTCAGTCATTACTCCAAGCCTGTATAACTCGTAAATAAATAATTCCTTTCCTTTTCACCAGTCTCAGGCATTGAGAGACGTCTTTCAGTTGGCGGCAGGCATAACAAACCTGGTGTGGGGTTAGGGTACTGTTGGGTGTTCTCGGCCCTTGCTCTGTAACAATACCACAGAAATACAAAAGATTGTAAGAAATTACTATGAGAAACTATATGCCAAGAAGTCTCAAAACCTAGGCAAAATGGAGAAATTTCTAGAAAAATACAATCTTCCAAAACTCAATGAAGAAGAAACAGAAGGCCTGAACAGACCAATAACACCTGATGAAATTGAAACAGTAATCAAAAAGTTTCTGACACACAAAAGCCCTGGACCAGAATGTTTCATGGCAGAACTTTTCAGGGAGAGCTAACCAACCATCCTCAACAGATTATTCCAAAAAATTCCAGAAGATGGTAGACTCCCAAACTCTTTTTAGGAAGGCAGCATTTCAAAAATAGATAAAGACATAACAAAGAAAGAAAACTTCAGGTCAATATTGCTAATGAACATCAACACTAAAATCCTCAACAAAATATTGGCAAACCACATCCTGTAATACATTAAATGGATCATACACCATGACCAAGTGGTACTCATCCCACGGATGCATAGATAGTACAATATTCACAACTCAATAAACATAATACACCACATAAACAAACAAAATGCAAAAATCACATGATCATATCTATAGATGTGGAAAAAAGCATTTGATAAGGTACAGCACCCATTTATGATAAAAACACTAATCAAAGTGGGAATAGAAGGGAGCATTCCTCAACATAATAAAGGCCATATATGAGAGACCTACAGCCAACATCATACTCAATGGACAAACACTAAAATCTTTCCCACTAAAATCAGGAAAAAGACAAGGCTGCCCACTTTCACCACTCCTATTTAACATAGTACTGGAAGCCCTAGGCACAGCAATCAGACAAGAAAAAGAAATAAAAGGCATCCACACTGGAAAGGAGGAAACAAAACAGTCATTGTTTGCAGATGATATGGTAGTATACATAGAAAATTCTGTATACTCCACCAAAAAACTATTTGACCTAATAAATGAATTTGGCAAAACAGCGGGATACAAAGTCAATACTCAGAAATCAAAGGCATTTTTGTACAGCAACAATGAGATATCAGAAACAAAAATCAGGGGGGAAATCCCATTTGATATAGCAACAGGAAAAATAAAGTACCTAGGAATAAACCTAACTAAGGAGGTAAAAGATCTGTTCAGAAACTCTACAATACTGGAGAGACAAATTAGGAAGACAGAAACAAATGGAAGCATGTACCATGCTTATGGATTGGAAGAATTAACATCATCAAAATAGCCATACTATTCAAAGCGATTTATAGATTCAAAGCAATCAGAAATTTATATGGAACCATAAATGACCCCGAATAGCTGAAGCAATTTTGAGAAAGAAGAGCAAAGCAGGAGGTATCACAATACCTGATATCATATGGTATTACGAGGCCACTGTAATCAAAACATCCTGGTACTGGCATAAAACAGACACATAGACCAATGGAACAGAACAGAGAGCCCAGAAATAAACCCAAGTCTCTATGGTCAATTAATATTTGACAAAGGGGGAAGAAACATAAAATGGAGTAAAAATAGCCTCTTCAGCAAATGGTGTTGGGAAATCTAGACAGTTACATGCAAAAAAATGAAACTCAATCACCAACTTACACCATACACAAAAATAAATTCAAGGTTGATAGAAGACTTAAATATAAGTCATGCATAAAAGTCCTAGAGGAAAACATTGGTAGGAAAATCTCAGACATTCCATGCAGCAACATCTTCAATGATATGTCCTCTAAAGCAAGAAACTTAAAGGAAAGAATAAACAAATGGGATCTCATCAAATTGAAAAACTTCAGCATGGCTAAAGAAAACAGTATTAAAATGAAAAGAGAACCAACTACATGGGAAACATATTTGCCAATGATACCTTGGACAAGAACTTGATCTCCAAAATATCTAAAGAACTCAGACAACTGCGCTCCAGGAAGACGAAGAACCCAATTAAAATATGGGCAAAAGACTTGAACAGACACTTCTCCAAGGAGGATATACAGAGGGCCCAGAGACATATGAAAAGGTGCTCAGCATCATTAGGCATCAGAGAGATGCAAATTCAAACCACAATGAGATAACACCTCACAGCAGTCAGAATGGCCATCATAAACAAATCAACAGACAAGTGTTGGAGAGAATGAGGAAAAAATGGAACCCTAGTGCACTGCTGGTGGAAATGCAGTGATGGGAGGCGGTTAGTGTGAATTCCACTGACTCCTCTGCCATCCTCTGTTTCCACATGGATCTTAATTGAGTATCACTATTTACCAGCACCTTTAATTCTCTAAATATACCTTATTCTTTAAATATAATGATAAAGCCACTGACATGCTTTGAAAGTGGATTCAGAACATCAAGGTCATTTGCAATACCTTGTGAAGGGTCATTGCCCACAGGCAGGACCACTATGGACCACCAAGAGACACAGGCTATTGTAAAAGATTTTGTTGAAGGCAAGGGGAAACACAGAGGAAAGGCATTGATGCTGAAGACACAAAGATAGCTATAACCTTCTGATGCCTGGAAGCAGACAAATGAATGTCTGCCTCCCACCTCCTTTTTTTCTTTTATCAACCAGACACAGAAAAACCTCCAAACCTTGGTGGGCTTCAGCAGCCAAAAGCCTAAAGCAAAATTTTAAATTGGAAAACTAACCCCTACCTATAAATAGAGAAAACAAAGTGTAATAAATAATATATATGCCTGTGTAATAACATTTACATAGTGAATATACATGTATAATAGTCATCAAGGAACCTATATAAAGGACACATGGACAAAGCCTAAAGGGGTAGGATCAAGGGTGGGAGGAGGGGATGGATAGGGTGGTGAGGAGTGATGGGGTTAAAATGGAGACAACTGTACTTGAATAAAAATAAAAGAAAAAAGATAAGGAAAAACCCAAAAACAAAACAAAAAAGAATGAGTAGCCTAGATATGATATAATTATAAATCTAAAATTATATACTATAATTATACAATAATTACTTATAATGAATTTTATATAATTGTTTGTAAAATTATATATGCTAAGACACATTATATAAGAAAAGGATGCTTGTGCCTCTGCCATATTGCTTGCAATTGAAACGAACATTTATAAAATGCACCAAATGATAAATCTTTTAGGATTTAATCAATACTGGTACTTACATATTCCAACCTACAGGCCAGTGACATTGGCTAAGGGAAACGCTATAACCCAAAGTCCTCACTGGGTTGCTGATCATCAGTCAAAATAACAGCTAAGGGAAAAGACCTATAGTGATAGAATAAATTAGAGAGCATGTCTACTGGAGCTCAAAACTGAGCTTCATAATAATACTAGAGTCTTGAAAACAAGACACGCAAACTCAAATAGACATCCCCTGAAAAATGATCACCCCACTCCATGTCTCAGAAAACATCACCTCAGACCAAGAACTCACCTTGGAGATAACATCTCCTCAGAAAATATGTCCTCACCTCAAGACCTCACTTGTGGACATGACACATCACACCAAAATTTCTTAATGTCATATAACACTATGCCGGTATCAATTGTATTAGCATTGTATGCATTGACATCTTGGGGTCCTACTGACATAGGAGGGGTCCTATCTGCCCATAGCTAGCTACTTCCTAGAGATAACAGTTTGTCCAGGATCACAACTTTCAAATGCAAACCAATCAACCCTGTAGTCTTTCTAACCGCCCCTTCTATAAGTTGTAACATACAGGCCATTTTTCACTTTTCCTAATCACCCCAAGCCTTAGTACAAGACAACTCAAGATGACCCCCAAAGCCCAGCCAATCCTAAACCAGCTTACTCTGCCTTGTCTATTACCTCCTGCCAAACCATATCTAAGTCTTGGTCCACACTCTATCTTGCTTTTTATGCCTCCTGACTGACCCTGGTGTTTCTGTATGCATCTGTTGCCCATGGTGTGGTAGGATTCCAGTAATTTGGAACTGCCATAGAGTATCTGTTCAATGACTGTTATCTTCTGATCTGTTGGCATCACTAATGCTGAATATTAATAAAATCTATGTTTAAAAACACATAGAAAGCCTAACTGCATCTTGTACTGCATACCATGAAGGCGACCCACAATAAAGCCAATTAGTTTACTAAAAATATTTATAGAAACCTACACAAGAAGGCAAACCACATGTATAACAACCCATTCAGGAAAAATAATCACAATTGTGCTGCAGTTTGACCCAGAAGGTGTAGCCAAAATCTCTGCTGCAAGAGCTAGCAAGATAACCATAATCTTTGCAGGAATTGGCCAGGAAGAGTAAGTACAACCCCTGAAGCATTTAGCTTGAGAAGATAAACTCAACTTCTGCAGCAACTAGAGAGAAAACCTAAACTTAAATTCTGCAACAACTAGAGTGAAAAGCTAAACATAAATGCTGCAGCAACTATCTAAGAAGCAAAGCTTCAGCCTCTGCAGACATTTGCAGATGTCAAAACACAACCTTTACCAAAACTGGTCACGGCAGGCTTACTACAATTCCTGCAGCACATATCCAGGAATCCTAACCAACTTTCTGCATTAACTAGCAAAAAACAGAAACAAAACTGCAGAAATCTGCCCAGTAAGCCAAACTGCAACAACCACAGCAACTGGACCAGAAACACTAAGCACCACCTTGGCACCCTGCCCACGATCCTACTTTCAATCTCTGAAACAACTTCCCAGGGATCCTACAAGAAAAGCGCACAGCAATCCATCTATGAAGATAAATCACAGCCTCCATATTAACAGAAAAGGAGTTTAATTACAACAGCACATGTATAAACAATCCAGAAAGCCAAGTCACAAAATGGCTTATGCAATTGGTCCTATGCATCAAATAGAAACCTTGCAAGCATCCATCTAGGAAACCTAACTCCAAACCCTTCTTCAACTAGCCTGGGAAGTCCAAACATAATTTCTGCAGCCACATGACTGGAAACTTGCAGTATTCTAACAACCAAGTCTACCCCCAGTTTGTGGTGCTACAAGACGGAAAGCTTACAGCAACATCTTCATCAGTAGCCTCTGCAAACCTAACCATATGTCTACAATAGTAATCCAAAGAGTTGAATTACAACCCCTGAAGCATTCACCTAGGAAGTTTGAAGCCATCTCTGCTGCAATGAGCTAATGACTTTGTATGCAATAACCAGTTAACCAAGCTGATCATAAACTGCAATAAATTGGAGACTAAATCAAAACATCTGAGGCAATGCCCACAGAAGTCTAACCACAATATCTGCATAAATCAGGCCAGGTTTCCTTAAAATAATCTCTGAGGCATCAACAAATAGCCTAAGCATAAACCCCACTTCCAGCCACTCTACTGCAAGCCACCCAGGATATCAACCCACAACCCGTGTAGTTAATGGTTCACAAAATCTAATCACACCCTCAGCAATGATCAGACAAGGCAGCCTAAGTAAAACATCTAAAGGAAATGGCCAAGCAGCTGAAATATTCTCTGTAGCAACAAACCCCACAAATCTAGCGCAAGTTCTGCTGCAAGTGGCCACATAGCAAAACAATCCCGGCAGCAACTGCTCAAAGAAGCCTAATCACACTTCTACAATCAACCTGCACAGGAAATCTAATCATATGTTTATAAAGTCAAACAGGTTGTCTAACTCCAACCTCTGCATTTAACCAAGAAGCTTCAACAGAACTTTTATAGCCATGCACCCAGGAATATTAAATACAGCTGTGAAATTTAATTTTGTCAACCTGGCTAGGCTGAGATAGCCAGCTGTGGTTCCAAAACTAGATGTTGCTATGGGAGCATTTTTTATGTGATTTCTATTTGAATCAGTTAATGTAATAAAGCATTTATTTCCTATAATATTGTTGGACCTCATCCAGTCAGCTGAAGGCCTTAAGGGAAAAGACCAGGTTTCCCCACACAAAAGCAAGACTGCAACACAGAAACTTTGCATGAGCTTTCAGCCTGAAGAGTTCAGACTCAAGACTTTTTCCTTCACTTTGGGCCTGCTGGCTTGCTCTATAAATTGAATATGGGTCTTGGCTGGTGTAGCTCAGTGGATTGAGCGTGGCCTGGGAACCTAGCAGTCCTGGTTCGATTACCAGTCAGGGCACATGCCTGAGTTGTGGGCCAGGTCCCCAGTGAGGGCCATGTGAGAGGCAACCACACATTGCTGTTTCTCTCCCTCTCTTTCTCCTTTCCCTCTCTCTAAAAATAAATAAAATCTTTTTTAACAAATTGAATACGGGTTACTGTCTTCTTTGACATTAGAAGCTGCCACTCCTCCTGTGTCTGAGATTAACCCTGCTTTGCCTTAGGAATTTCTAGAGACCTCCCTTGAGGAATATGCCATGTAAGACCATGCTGATTGCATTTGGGACGCACCTCCATCACTTCTCTCTGCTTTTAGACCTACAACAAGTCTAAATTCTTAGCAAGCTGAGGAACAAATTTTAACCCATGTGAGGGGAACTCTGTATCAAAAAACTACCATACATGATATTTTAAAAATTGTAACAGATCCAGTATGTGTGGAAGTTGACCTTAAGAGGAGTTAGATGATGCAAAATAGAACATAAAGTTGAATCAGGCTGAATTTATGAATACATGCCCTCCAACAAACATCTCTGAGACAAAACAAAGTTTCATTGAGCCACATGCTGGCCAGAAAAAATAACTGTGTCATGGGTCATGCAATCCATCCACAAGCAGAAGAGCTTGTGGAGAAGACAAACATGTCTGCATCCTAGCATTGACAGTGCCATCTCATACAGTCAGTTGTAGAAGATATAAGTTGTTCTAAAACAATTTATTCTGGCTATAGGTAAGGGTATGGGAAAAGTGAGGGGAGAAAGTTCTGGGACAAGTAGATATAGTCCATAAAGAAGAAATGTCTGCTGCTTCTGGTGCAAGTGGGCCAACAAGAGCCTCTGAAGTTCCTGTGTAAGCAGGATGTGCTGGTAGCTGTTCTGTTCACATAAAATCTGAAGGAGAGCCTGAAAGTGGATTCAAAGTTTCCACATACATTCAGGATTGTGAGCAGTCTTTCTGTAGTTTCGGCCTAAGGTTCTGTTAATTGATTAATTTTTTGTCTCTTCCTCCCACTCTCAGACATATTGTGACACAATGTAGGACATCTCGGAATTTTTCTTGTTTCAGTACTTACAAGACAATCAGAGTGGCCTTAATTTACTTTCAAGAAACTATGGTACATTTATACAATGGAATTCTTTTCTTTTTTATTTTTAGGGATTTTTTCATTGTTGTTCAAGTACAGTTGTCACCATTTTCCCCCATCACTCCTTCGTGCCCCTCCTCA